>JACJUY010009021.1:3407-28432 GCA_014220935.1 Platorchestia sp. MABIK | reverse complement strand
GAGAGAGACACACCAGACGCGAGAGAGACACACCAGACGCGAGAGACACATCAGACGCGAGAGTCGCACCAGACGCGAGAGAGACACATCAGACGCGAGAGAGTCACACCAGACGCGAGAGCCGGCCAGCCTCCACAAACTCGGAGGCAAAAGGGCACGGCTCACATTCAGTGTCAGGGAGATCCTTCCTGGGGCCTGGGTTGTCCCTGCCACCTGAGAGCGCCGCTCCCCCACGCCCTCCTACCAAGCTTAGAGTCAGCGTAAGCCAACAGACCCTCCTACCAAGCTTAGAGTCAGCGTAAGCCAACAGACCCCCCTACCAAGCTTAGAGTCAGCGTAAGCCAACAGACCCTCCTACCAAGTTTAGAGTCAGCGTAAGCCAACAGACCCTCCTACCAAGCATAGGGTCACCATAGACCGGTCGGCCGGGAGCTGCTCTGTTGCTACTCCTGCTGCTGCTTCATGAGTCATCATTTATAACTGGAGTTTCGTTTTAGGCAATATTCTTCTGTACCCCGTTTATAATTGGTAGGGTATTCGCTCGTGGTTATTATACAGTTTGCTCGTGGTTATTTTAATATGTATTGTAATTATCGCCTGAGTGTATTTTAAACAACAAAAAAAAGAATCCCCAAAATACCTCCAGACACACCTAGAAACCTTCAAAGAACGCCTACACACCTCCAGAAATACCTTAAAACCTTCTAGAAATCACTCATGGCCTCCGAAATTTGCACCTCAGTACCATCGTACTGTTTTCCACTTCTATAAGTGGTTATTGACCTCGTCGGCATTTCTCCTTTCCAATCCCAACTCGGCATGCTTGCACACACACACAGACACACCCCAAGCAACCACGACCGACCTTATCATGCAGCTGCTGCGACAGCTGCTGTTGTTGTGGCTGCTGCTCGTCCTGCACCTGCTGCTGCAGTAGGAGCCTCTGCTCCTCGTACCTGCAGCATGCGTCACACCATGCTTACCAAATGAGACCATTTCTAAGCAAAATACTCAAATTCCCTTTCACTTCCAATAAATGCTGGCTGCAAAAATCACTCAGCACATGGCAATCAAGCTGTGAGTTACCAGAGGCACAGTGATTCTCACAGAAAAATAACAGAACTATCAAACCTGTAACAAGTCACTTACATAAATGATAGACTTCTAATGTAAACTTAGAACAAATTCTATCAAATACAAATGACTAGGTCCAAAGTAGGCTACAATTCACACATCGCAAATAGAGGCCAAATTCGTTGAGCACTTACTAGTAAATGTAAATAAATTTACACGAACAACAATAGGATGGACTCCAACAGCAATGAGAGGCCGGCAAGTTGTGCCAGGTAGTACCAAAGACAATGTGAAATACGCTTCAAGTGTGGAAAAATGCAAAATAACTCACAAGAGTTTACCCTATAAATCAAAACATTGTAAATTTTCGTTCTTTACCTTATTTTACAGTGAATTTTTGTCTGAATCTAACGATTTGCTTCACTTCCTTGCAAGTGTTTCGTTTGTCTTCTGCCATAGCCACGAAAAGCCAACCAAAAAGGGAACCGGTTTACCTCAAAATCTAAAAATTGTCAATTTTCTGTTTTTTAGCTCAGGTTATAGAGAATCTTTTTCTGAACTTAACGATGTGCTTCACTGCTTTGTAAGTGTGATTGTGGGTCTGCTACCGCTTACAAATGCCAGTAATTCAGGTCATAACATGGCCAGAGGACGAGTTTGTCAGGCTCTCCTGAAAACATGAACTGGTTGACGTTTGAAATGACGCTTCTCTCACAGATTTTTAGGCACAGGAATGGCAAATATATCAATCAATAGAGTTTAAAAAGAGCTATAGAATGATTGCAATCAATTTTTACAACTATTATTAGCTAAAAATTGAGACAAGCTCTGCATGTCTCTACTCACTTCCTCTGCAAGTCAAGTTTCTGCTCCTCCAGGGACTGAGCCAAGCTCTGCTTGTCTCTAAAAAGCTTGTCATAAGCAGCACGGCTTTCACGCAGGCGTAGCTCGAGCTGGTCGTGCGCCTCAACAAGGCTCTGGCTGGCAGGCACGGCGCTGCTTCTGGAGTGGGACGAGCACTGTGCACCGGAGCCAAATCCATTTCTGAAATATAATATGGAAATCGAGTGTGATGATACTAGACACACCAGACGCGAGAGAGACACACCAGACGCTAAAGTAAATCCTAACCAGGAAGGAATACCAGCCAATGCTTTTAACTAATGCAATTGAGGAAAATCCAAATAAAGAATATAAGTAGGTGACTTGAGCAAGTATGGTACAGCTGTGGTGAATCCTTACTCATTGAAGCAATCCTAGATTAGCTTTCTTTACCAAGTAATTTTGTATTAGTCAATAAATCACTTCCCATCTACAATGTCATGAAGCCACACAGTGAAGAGGAAAATAATACAAAACGTTGAATAAATCGCCAGAGTCGACATTTCTAAACCTCGTACAATTATGACAATTGGACTATATATAAATTATAGTGTAAAAAAGTCAATAACATATCTGAAACCCACAAATATTTGTTTAAAAGAAAAAATATTTAGGAACAAGTATGATAAATACATGAACAGAAGTTCACCACACATTTCAAGATATACATACACTAATGCACACTTTGTTGCATAGCCGTTATTATTAGTTATAGCTTCAAATTGCTCAGAGTAGTTCACTACCAGCCTTTTACAAGTGTTGGGTGTAACCTTATTCCATTCTTCAATGCAAATTTCTTTGAGTTCAGTGATGTTATTAGGACCTCTCTTTTGAATCTTCAATTTCGATTCCCTCCACAAGTTATTGATCAGATTCATGTTTTGAGATTGCCATGGCCATTCTAAAACGTTTATCTCTTTTATCCCCAACCAGACCTTGGTTTCACTTGGATCATTGTCTTGTTGGAATGTCCATCCCAGTTTCAGCTTTAACAAATGAGCTGAAGGTAGGAGTTGATCTTCCAATATTTCACAACATTTAAAGCCAATGGTTCCTTCAATGCTGTGAAGTTTACCTACCTCCAATGAGCTGAAACATCCCCACACCATGATTGAGTCACCTCCAAGCTTATAGTGGGTATGGTGCACTTTGGTTCAAACTCTTTGTTTTGTTGCCTTCAAATATTGTTTGTGCTGTTTCTTCCAAATAGTTTGATTTTGGTTTCATTTAAACACAGTTCTAAGTTTCAAAACACTGCTGGCTTGTTCAAATGGTTATTTGTTATACTTCAGCCTGGCCTTGAAGTGACGTTTCTGGAGAAGAGGTGTCCTACGAGGGATGCGGGAGCGAATACCTTCACAACCTAGTGCCCTGCTGAATGTGTGTTTGCTGGCTTTGATTCCAAATGCCTTGAGTTCATTCTTTACGGATAGTATGAAGCCTCTGCACTACTGTTTGGACTAATTTTCAAAGCGAAGTGTTGTTAATCTTTTGTGGACGACCAGGTCGAAGCTTGCCGAGCTGTATTCTGGCATTTCCACTTACGTCTTAAAGTTCTAACCAAGACTATAGGAACACACAGTTATGGATATATCTTCCGATATCCCAAACTTTCATTTTGAAGCTCCACAATACGTTTGCAAAAGTCTTGGCTGATATCCTTAGTCTTACCCATGCTTACGACCTTTCAGAATGACAGCTGCAATATTAATGACAACTTATTGGAGATGAATGCTGACAAAAGTTTGGTGCCAAATAGTATAATGTATTACAACATTCAGGAATAATTCTACAGTAATTTTAATGTATAATATTGAGAAAAAAGTTGAGTATTGTAAACTTTTGTTCTTGTATTTATCATACATGTTCCTATGAGTTTTATATTAAATATTTGTGGGTTTTAGATACACTATTATATACATTGTCGAAATTTTGTAATTGTATGGGGTTTAGAAATGTAGAATCTGGCAATTTAATCAATGTGTTATTATTTGCCTTCCACATTAGGTAATGACCATTAGTTTAAGAGCTGATCTAGATTGGTAATAAGCACAGGATCAATATGAGCCTAGCAGTTGCCATAGTTGACATTAATGAGCATTAATGATTGCCCTAGTAAGGTAGAACTGGCCGGCCAAACTACTATGTCACTGAACAAAATGGAATTAGACCTCCTAAACAAAGCTAGATTTTAAATAGGATTGGTTTTATTCCTCTTCTCAAGGATAATAACACACACTGCAATTTACATGTTTGCTAATACACTAAAATCATTAACTACTAGTAGGACCCGTGGAAATTCCACGGACAATCCCACAGTTAGGTGGACCCGGTCATCATTGGCTTACCAATTCCAACCTAACCTATTCTAACGAAAAGCATCCAAACATATTCTAACGTATCCTATCCAAACTGTTCCTGAAAATATGTCAAACATTAGAAACCGTGAACCCATGATAAAAATTATGTCAAAATCTCCTAACCTATCTTAACGTATCCTAAACTAACATATATTACCCTAACTTAAAACCAATGTCATCAGCTGGGTGAACCCGTGATAAAATTCGGCCAACATTCAACATTACCTCACAAATTCTAACATGACATATTCTAACCGAACCTAACCTGATAATGTCATAAAAAAACGTGGACCTGTGAAAAAATTCTATCAACATTACTGAACTTTTGCTAACCTAGCCTATCCTAACCTAACATCATCAACTAACCAAAACGATCCTGATAATGTCAAACGTAAAAAACCGTGGACCCGCGAAGAAATTCCGTCAACATTATTTAACCCATGCTACCCAAACCTAACATATCCTAACCGAACCCATCCGCATAATACGTTAAAAGTGAAAAACCGTGTCCCGTGAAAAAATTCAGTCAACATTACCTAACCTATCAAAACCTAACATATCTTTAACCTATCCTAACCTGACACATCTTTGACCTATCCTAACCCAACATATTTTAACCTATCCTAACCTAACATATTTTAATCTATCCTAACCGAACTTTAACCAATGTCATTGCTAGGCTTGGTGGACTCGTGAAAAAATTTGGTCAAAAACTCTAACCTAACCTGTCCCAACATGTATACACTAACCTATCCTATGCTAATGGAAGCTTTCCTGATAATTTGTCAAACGTAAAAAACCGTTGACCCGTGAATAAATGTCGTCAACATTACCTAACCCATGCTAACTATTCTAACCTATCCTATCCTAACCTAACCTAACCTAACTTAACCTATCCTAACCCTACCTACCCTAACTCAACTTAACCAATGTCTCGTCATAGCCGTATGGCTTTCGGACCCGACTCTGTGCGGGAAACGTTGGTTCAAGTCCCGGCTCTGGTGGCGATTTTCTCCGTTGGGTATAGGAGAAAAAATTCTAAGCACAATACCCCACTCTACCCAGGTGTCTGAAACGGGTACCGGTCTCGACCGGGGGCAAGCGTCATGGAGTCCTTGTGTTAGTTATAAGGCATTTGAAAAACAAATGTACAAGGTGATATGTATCAGGCTTGAATTGGAAATAAAGCATCTGTAGATGCCGATATTTGTTTGTTTGTTTGTTTATGTCATTGTTAAGCTAGGTGGACCTGTGAAAAATTCGGAAGGCATTACCCAAGAGATTCTAACATAACATATTCTAACCTAACCCCATGCTAACCTAACATATACCAACCTATCCTATCCATTCTGCTTGTTACCGTATATATGGTATCTTCGTAGACACGATACCGCGAGTCACGGCGCTTTCATAAAAATGAACAGAAACCCGTGTGGATTACACGGTTTCAATAATTAACTCACTTCCAAGCGTATGAAGTTAATTAAAGTATGAAGGAAATGCATTTTATTGGCATTGTTTGAAATGGAAAGATTCCTGAAGTAATAACTGTAATTTAAAATCAAATTTGTATGCAATGTTAAGTTTAAAAAAAATGAAAGAAAAATGAAATCGAAATAAAAAATGAAAGAAAAATTAAAAAAAGAGAAATAAACGAAAAAATCCCACAAATAAAAATATTAGAAAAAATTGGAAAAATGAATCAATAAATAATAACAAATAAACACTATAAAATAATTAAATAGAACAAATGGAAAATAATAAATGAAAAAATTGGAATAAATGAAAAAATTGGAATAAATGAAAAATTGGAATAAATGAAAAAATTGGGTAAAATGAAAAAATTGGATAAATTGATATAATTGGCAAATGAAAAAGTTGGAAAGTAGTAGTAGTAAAACCAGGTTTCTAGCGCTTCAGTGGCAAAAACTATAACGCGTCGAAGAATAAAAAAAAAATTTGAAAAATTGAGAAACTTGGGAAAAAATGTAGAAATTGAACAAACAAAAAAATTGAAATGACTAAAAAATTTGAAAGAAATAAAAAATTGGAAAAAATAAAAAAATTGGAAAAGGAAAACAATTGGACAAATGAAAATATTGGACAAAAATTAATAAAATGAATAAAAAGAAGAAATGAAAAAATTAGAAAAAAATAACAAATTGGACATAAATGAAAAATTTTTAACAAATTAAAAATTGGAAAAAATAGATAAATTTGGATATAATGAAAAAATTGGTATATGATGAAAAAAGTTGAAAAAATGAAAAAATTTGAAAAATTTAAAAATTTGAATAAATGAAAAAATTTGAATAAAATGAAAAAATATTGGAAAAATGGAAAAAATTAGAAAAAATTGGAAAATTGAAAAAATTGGAACAAATGGAAAAAATGAAAAAATACGGCAAAAATTAACATTGGAAAAAATTACAAATTGGAAAAAAATTATAAATTGGAAAAAAATTAAAAATTGGAAAAAAATTAAAAATTGGAAAAAATGATAAAATTGGAAAAATGACAAAATTGGCATAAATGAAAAAATTAGCAAAAATGGAAAAATTGGAAAAAAATGAAAAAATTAGAATAAAATGAATAAATTGGAAAAAACGAAAAAACTGTAATAAATGAAAAAATTGGGATAAATTGAAAAAATTTGAAAAATTTGAAACAAATGAAAAAATTAAACAATAGGAAAAAACAAAAAAAAAATGAAAAAATTGAAAAAATTGGAAAAAATGAGAAAATTTGAAAAAAGGAAAAAAATGAAACAATTTGAAAAATTTGAAAAAAGTGAAAAATTTGAAATATATATAAGAAAAAGCAAAAAATTGGAGAAAATAAACAAATTGAATAAATTGGAAAAAAAATTAAATAACACAATTGAAAAAATGAAAAATGAACAAATTGAAATCAATAAAGTCAACAAATTAAAAAAATTAACAAAAAAAATATAGATTGAAAAGTTGTATGAAATTAAAAAAAATGATGAACATGATAAGAAAATAATTATCCTACCCTAACCTTATTAAACCTATCCTACCTATCCTATCGTGATTAAATGTCAAACGTATCAATGCATGTAACCTAACCCAACCTAATCTAACCTACCTATCCTATCCAGCCCATTGGATGTAGAGCGTTACCCACGAACTTAGTTTAAAGGGTATTAATATATAGATGACAACTAATAAAACAACATTTTGCTAAGCTGTAGTCATTACAGTTTGTAGTGCACTCTGGCAGCAAATAGTACACCAAGGAGCAGTGCACACAGCACGAAGATTAACTGTCACTTATCAAGATTCTACGTAACCCCTAATTTAGCCACTCTGTTGAACGAGAGGCCTGAAATGCTAGCTAAATAAAAATGAGTTCTTATATGCTAAAATATCTCACATTAGATGAGTTCAAAGCAAGACACTGATGTGCTCATGCTTGAATCCTTCATTTTATTGAAAGGTGTACTTTTTAAACAAGACAACACCATATCTGACAGTAAATGAAGCATTCAACTCTAAGCTAGAAAATAAGCAAGAATCTGTGTTCTGACATGAAAATTGACGACCATTTATGGCAGAAATTTGGAACATCTAACACAAGAAGCACAAAGCTTGTAACACCAAAATTTATCCCTACTGTGCAAAATCTCAACACCTTTTACTCTCACCTCGCAACATTTTTAGCGGATTTATGACCTTTGCTGGGACCACTCAAGCGCTTGCAGGCAAACTTGTAAACGTAGAGTGGGTTGTTGGCAGAGAACTGGACACAGCTGTTTAGAGGCAGGAGATGTGGCTCCTTGAGTGGCAGCGGACTTCCATTTAGCAGCATCCCAGCGCTGCTCTGCACACCGGTCACGAGTCGCATCAAGCACGCAGCATTAAATGGCTGATCTTAGCAAATATTCTCAAAATGAACAGGACTCCTCACAGTCAGCTCTGCACAGACCAATAGGGTCTGGAAAGAGATAACACTAAGCTGCCTAATGTTTGCTACAAAGACAGAATGAACTTTTGACACAAAAGTGATGTTATTTAAAATAGATTGCACAATATGTAATGATATGAAGAAATTGTTGAATACTGTAATTTTCTTATATTCATGGACATAATAAATCATTTATTTCCTTTTAATGTATTCATAACTTATTCAAGACACCAACATACTCAAATTTTAATCAAACCTGCATTCTGTTAAATGAGTCTTCAAATAATTAATGTTGGAGTAACATTTGATAATGCAAGGTATTTCTATACTTTATAAAAATGCATTTTCATAACTTTTTTCCTATTATGTGTATCTGGACTAAGATTGTCCATTACTCTGAAAAAAGTTAATTTTGAAACTTTCCTTATTTTATTTATTCGTGCATGCGCACATTGGATCTTCTTCTTATATTTAGCTAAGAATGTTATCTGGGCTCTGTTACTTTATAAAGAACACTCATAATTACACTATCCACTTGCATACATTACACAAGTTGGACTTAACCATCCAACATTGGGGAATCAGAGGATTAAGAAAAAAAAGAAAAACAGTTTATTTCCAATAGAGATGGTACAAAATTACCATCATTGGTTTTTAAAACATCTTAAAGTTAACACACTTAAATGATACACACACACACACACGAGTATTGTAATACCCATGTCACTAGTCGAAAATTGATTGAGGGAAAAGATCAGAAATCAGAAACTAAATCTATCAGCCAGACATTTAATTTGCCAAAGTTACCTTTCATTATTGCTCAGAGGAGCTTAAAAATACAAATCAAGTGTATGGCTTCAAGTGCAAGATTGATGAAGTGGAAATAAAATTGAAAAAAGTTGATAAGCATTGTGAAACAACAGCATCTGCCATCCAATAAATAGGTATGTATTTGTAGCTCATAAAACCTTCCCTCATAATCATGGATTAACTGACAATCATTAATCAATTGTAAATATTGCTCACTAAAAGAAAAACCTTACATGAACAAATCAATTTTACCCAAGTTTCAAATTTCACAAATTAATGCATTGTTTTAAATACTACTTCTATTCTCATAATACTCAGGTCAAAGATTTGCTGAGCACATTTGAATATGTATGACCCCATATAAATAAAAATGATGCATAAGAATGCAATGATTCACCACTTAGTGAGTGGTGCTAGACTATTTTTTAAGGTTATTTGCAAACAGAGGCTGAAGATGCGCAGTATGTGATGACCCCATAACTCAAGGGATCACTGTACATCACAGCATGTACAGTAGTAATGAAGTGAAACAATCCTATAATCAATACAAGCACTGTTCTTTTTCTCATCATTTATCAAGGTGAACATAATCAAGAGTGGAGATCAACATTTACCAACACTTGAGAAATACACCCGTGACAGTCCAGAAAAGAAATGAGACAAGAGAGCTCTAAAGTAAGGCAGTTGGACAAATAGAGAGCATACAATAGGCCCACAAAAGTAAGAGAGCCCCCATAAAGACCACCAATTGGTAAAAGACATGCATCAATGTATTACGTTGAGTTTGCACAAGACAAACTCAATGACAATTACTAACTTAACTACTCCTTTATTGCAGTCTTCCTTCTTGTCAAAATATACTGAGATGAAACCCATCAATGGTAAGTATGTGGTAGGGATGGCTCAACTAGAAGACCATAGGTGCATCCATAAGCAAACATTAATATTGAAGAGTAACAATTACATCAGTGCCTCATTATACAAAAAAGTTATTAGGATGTCATTGTTTTACTGAAATACTTGAAAATCAAACGAGAAGAGCAGTACAGTACACACAGTTATGGATAGTACGAGGGCCTTTTTTTTCAAGTTCCGATAGGCTATAAAAAAGAAATTGTGATAACAACATGATTATATTACTTAAAGATTCACAATGTTTTAGTTATTTTTCTATGCAGTCACCATGAAGGTTGAGGCATTTGTCAAAACGTGAGACAAGTTTTTCAATACCCTCTTCAAAGAAGTCAGCCACCAATGATCCCAGGTAGGTCGTCACCGTGTCTTGAAGCTCGTCGTTGTTAGCGAAGGGCTAGCCCTCCAACAACGCCTTCATTTCTCGAAACAGATGGTAATCACTTTGTGCTAAGTTTGGGCTATATGGTGGGTGGTCTGGGTGCTAAGTCCGGGCTAGACACGGTGATGACCTACCTGGTATCATTGGCGGCTGACTTCTTTGAAGAGGCTATAGGAAAACTTGTCTCACGTTGTGACAAATGCCTCAACCTTCATGGTGACTACGTAGATAAATAACTAAGACATTGTGAATTTTTAAGCAATAAAATCATCATGTTATCACAATTTGTCTTTTTTTATAGCCTATCGGAACTTGAAAAAAAAACCGCCCTCGTACATAGAAATGATAGAAATGTAGCCATAACAAATACATGTTACATCAATGTTGGTATCAATAACTTGTACAATTACATATAGACCACTTCTCGGAGTACAACTTTTGACACCTGCATTAAAAATTTACTCTGCATAAAAAGTAATTTTCTCACCAAATTTGTCACAGACCAGGAATCGTCAGAAATCTCGTTGAAGACAGCATGATGCCTGGAGATGGTGACATGTGGTATCGCAAACGAATTGTCCAAGCTTCTACCAACAGTCACCTTCAAAAATTAAAACATCTTTAGGGACTAAAGTCAGTCAAATCAGTTGGCAACACAAATTATTAATGAACAAAAATAACAAAATGAGGTAAAACTCTAGAAAAATGTAAATTTTAATTTCTTCATTCCGAGTAAATAACGCTTAATAAAATGAGAACAACAGTACCAGCTCAGTCATATTACTTTCTTAGTCCCTTGCATCTTATTTTGTTTCACTGCTAGAGATTGTCTACAAAAAGTAGAATATATATTACAAAAAATTGTTTTTCAAAACCATTTTGTGTTTTTGAAAGAAAAAAGTCTATATTTACTTCAGTGCATTCAACAATATTTAAAATTTTGTTCTCAAAAATCAGTAATAGGATATATTTTAAGACATTTTACACAAATGACATTTTGCTCAAAAATGCTTACTTTCTGGGATGTAACAATAACGTTCAGGTAAGGATAACATTATATAGTTGGCTGCGTCATTGCTGCATTGTTGGAACATGCAAAGCTTTTTGGTGCAAAACATCAGTCTTGGTATGGCTAAGTTAAGTTAAAGTTGTTTTAGGTGTACTTAGGTTAGTTCAAGTGGATGGTTTGGGGTAAAAAAAGGCTAAGTTCTTGATGGATTTTTCCGAGATATTTACCATAGGTATAAATTTTTAAGCCTATTTCTTTTACTTGTGCATTTTTTTGTAGCTATGCATAAATTTGTTTTTTCAAAAAAAAAAACATGAAAAAACATGTTTGGGGAAAGTCCTTCTTCTCCTACAATTTTGAACTGACAGAACTGAAAAAATATTTTCTAGATAGCTAATTGTCTTGTCTAGAGATCTGGCACAAACATTTTTTGATCATTTGATTTTTTTAATTTTGAGAATTTCTTTCCCAAAAACCGACCTCTCTTTTTGCCTTTCGAATATTTTTGCTTTCAATTTTCAACATGAATTGAAATTAAAAAACTTTTGCCCTCAATCTATAGATCTCTTCAATCGCTATTGATTGGTCTGCCTGCCATCCCTGTACCTTCAAAACTGTGGGAGAAGAAGCATTTCAAAGATCAAAAAGGTGAGTTTTCATGAGAGCCATTTTTCTAAAATTTGTTTTTTTCTTCTTTCCTAATTTCTTGAACTAAGTCTAATCAGCTATTCTGTACCTTCTTCTGTACCTTCAAAACAGTGGGGATGATCCATATTAAAAGTCAATAGATGTAAGTTTCAGAACAGTGTTTCTTTAGAACAATTTCTTTTCTTCACAGACTAATTTTTTTTTAAATCAACTCTATTGCTTTATAGCTCTTTTTAAGCCCTTCAATTGATATATTTGTCATTCCTGTGGCTTCAAACTCTGGGAGGCGATTGTGTTTACACAGCAAGCTAATTAGCTGATGACTCAGCAGCCGGACTCAAAATAGACACTCAATTACACCATCATAATTCATCACTGAGTTATAGAAAGTTTCATTTGAAAACAAGAGCATTTCAAGCAAGGCCACCAACAAACTCTCTTTCTATTCACCTAAAAGAACATTCAAAACTGACTCATAATAAGGGGGGAAGAGGGAGGTCACCCATCCATTGGTGCAACCCAAGGTCATGCTAGCTGCGCGTCTTCCACCTTGTCTAGGAGACGAATCAATTGACGTACTTGAGAGCCAATTACATCATTGGATTTGCAAGACAATTTTCTATAAGATGAGTTTATAAACCAAAAACCTACCATTATCCAGAAGTTGATCCGAACCGTGCCCTTAAGGTAGTTTATTTAACTAACCTAACGTTCCCTAACCTAACCTTACCTATCATTACATCAATACTGTATTACAGCATATTTATGTATCAATTTTCCCACTTTTACTTCCAACTTTCCTATAACTTCAAAGTTGAATATCTCAAAAAGGAAGTATTTGTAAGCAAAACGTCTTTCTTGTAAAACACCTTAAACGTGTCTTATTACTGATTTGTGGAAAAATGTCTGAAAAATTGTTGAATGCACTAAAGTAAATATTGATCAAAAAGCAGTTGGGAAGTTAACACTTACTACATTCACAATTCAAACAAAAATAACAAGCAGACATCTAAAATGGATAAAACCAACTATAATATAAGATACAATGCCTTGATAGGATATAAATACCTTAAAATTAAACAGAAAATGCTATTTTCATAACCTAAACTAGGCAATTTCATCATTTTTTTCAACATAATTGAAATTCAAAATTTTCTATATTGTGTTTATAACCATTTTAAGCAATATTTTGATAAAAATTTCATAATTATTTCATTAAAGTGAAATTCAAAGTTATTGAAAAAAACTTTTGTTCTAAATTAAAATGATATACCTTGGAGCCTTTGAAGGGGATGATGGAAAATTTGTCATTAGAAGATGAAGCAACTCTGCTCAGGTAGTAGTAAGACCTAATCTGAGGGATATTATTTTCCATTGTTTTATTGATAATAGGCTTACACACATCTGAAAAGAAATTCAAAATTAGCTGGAGGCCTTCTGCTAAACAGCAGCATAAAATATTCTCTAACTTAGAAATCAGATAATAAATTCAGAAAATTGACAAAGAAAATATTTGCAAATGGCAATATTATGCAGAGTACATTGGCAATTGCTCATAAAATTTACAGTAATTTTTAATATAGAATAAACATTTAAAGCCAGCCCTTATTGATGCTGCCTTTGAACAATTCATCAAAATGAAGTTCAATAATGTGTGTGTAAAAAGATCCAAACACATTTTAGGGCAGTTCAGAAAAGGAAAATTAGAACATGAACTTCTTTTATATTTAATAGAAAAATGTCCTGGACTTTGATAGATTCATATTTAGTTGATACTCAACAATCGTACACCAAGTGCTAGTTCAACGACTTGAAATTTAAGCAAAAAAATTTATAAATAATTAAATACAAGCAACTCTACAAAAAACATTTTGTTGTCATATTATACAAAACATTTACTTATCTCAGTTCCCAAACTTAGCTTTACAAAAAATTCCTTTCACCAAACAAATTCAAGTTACTACATGTTTGACTAGCAAGGAGATAACATTTTTAAAAAATTGAACACAAATTTGATTTTAGAGAATCACTAGGGATGGTTTTTTTACTTAAATTGAACGCTTCAATACTAAACTGCACTTCATCTAATTCAAATTCATTTTGGTACACTACAAAAAGCTTTTACCACAGCAACTCGTAACTATTTCCGTGTTACAAATTTTGAGGATTGAAGCATGAAAAATGAAATCATAATTCACATGCAAAATGTTTTAGAAATATATAATTGAAATACAAAAACAAACGATTTTCATTATTGCATTACAAGACCTAACGTAGATCAAGCACGATGAAACACGCAGGGTGCGATATAAACTTAACAATTAATGGTACCATGAACCCACTCGGTGATTCTGAATTTAAAAGTTTAACAACTTCTTACAAACTGACACAAATATTCGTCGACGTAAATAAAAACTGATTAATACATATGTATTTTCATAAAGTACCAGAAATGATTTTTGACCAGAATATGTTTTTCAATGCTGCGAGCGGGACAATTTGATTTCAAATCTTCACTTTTTACTTTTCTTATCTTATCGGACGGATTTAGTCCTTGCAGTTTCTGACGAGTTCAAGTGGAATTAACAAAAAATATGATTAGCTGTGACAGTTGGGATTTTCCACGTTTTATGAATAAGTGCAAGAATATAATGTACCACTGAAAAGAATTTGAGTTCTTGTACAATAACCAGGATGGTTTTTTTATAAGAAAAATACTTACGGCAACAGAAGTAACTGTAATCCAGTTTTTATTGAGCAAATACTAGTAGGTTTGTATTGTGTATGACTAGTGATCTGTTCTATGGTGTATTAAATAAGAAATAGTGCATATTAAACCCTCATAATAATGAAAAAAAAATTTGTACAGGTATATGGAGTTTATTTAGTTTTGTCATCACTCATTATGATTAGCTTTCTCTACAAAAAGTATTGAGTTTCAACTGTCATGCATCAATGGACAAGAATTAAATTTGTTAAAATTTTGAAATATTCTTGTATATGTGATGGGGAATATTCTAAAGATAGTCAGTCCTGTTGCTGGAGTAAAAGATGGTGAGTGAGAATTTTTTGTGTTGATCGTTTTTTGTGGTGGTTTGGATACATTTTTGATTCTATATACAGTTATCTTATTATAGCTTGCAATTTCACCCAAAAGTACAAATTTGTTTATAATACAATTATAATGCAGCAATTACCATGCACTGTGCTTTTGTTCTGTATTTAACCATGTGTTGGTCACTGCAATGTAAAGACACCCCTTGGTTTTTCTTGGGTATTTAGATTCCATAATATGTTGTTGTTCTTCAGTTTATGAAAGAATTTAATGTGAATCAAACATGAACCCTATGAATTGTCCAACCAGGATTGTTATGAATTGTCCACCAGGCATTTGTTTATTGTAGTATTAGTGTAATTTTGTGTTACTTCATTTTGATGTTCAAACATGGGGAAGTTCTCAATTGTAAAAGATTTATGAGAACAAAATTTTTTATTGATGCTCAGTAAAATTTAAAAATTATATGAAAGTTTATTAGTTTTAATACATGCTATGCTTGCAATGCATCTGGTGTGAGGTATGTCGTTTGGCTAATTAACTGGTGAATTACTTATAATTTGGTTGAGATTAGTTTTTCTTAGCTTAGCTTTGTAGTCACATTCAATAGAAAGGTTATAGTTTTAGGTTTATTATAATAAATCTGATATTATCTTAATTCAGATTTATTAAAGTTTTATCAGTTTCCTTACATAATAGCAGGGTATAATGGCATCTATCTTCTATTGAATTTTATTTAGTTAGCCAAGTCTTCAGACAGCAATTAAATTTTTTTAATTACTAATGCATTTTGTGTAGAAGCATATTAAAATTGGTGGAGCTATAAAAGCTATAATATCAAATTCCCCATTGGGAATAAATAGGTAATTCAATATTTTGCTTTACAAACTTTTTAGTAAAGTTGTTTAGCTGGTATTTGTTCTGTTTAATATTCTCATTGGAGATACAAAGTTTTTAAATTTTCATTTTTGTATGCTATTAGTGTTATATTATCTGGTTCTTGTTCTTTTACTTTTCAGAGACATTCAATGCAGGTTCGTTGCTTCATGATGATGTGAACAATCCACTGGCATTTTCAGAGGAGGTGGGCAATCATTTTACTTTATAATTAATTTCCATTCATAATGGCTTTCTTTTTTTGCTAGGTGTTGCTTTGCATTTACAAGATAAGTTTATATCTTGAAGCCGGATATGCACTACTATTTCAGTAAATATTGTTGAATAAGGTTCTGGTAACATGCTTGAATGCCTTTATACATTAAACATTTCAAGCATGAATTACAAAGGTACACAATGTATATGTCCACAATGGTTCAGAAATGGCAATGGTATGTGAATGTTGTTTTGTATTGATTTTACAAAATTTTGTAAATTTTGAAGTTACTTGTAGCTGATGACTGCAGCATAGAATTTTTGTCTACATCATATGGGTTAGTTTGAGGATAACTCTTTCCTGCCACTGTATCATCAGTTGCCAAACCATTGATTTTTTAAATTTCCACAAGTCTTGCTTTAAAATTCATTTCATTTATTACATATTGCTACAAATTTACACCAGGTTAATGTGTGATGGCTGCTATATAAAATTGATTGCTTCTTTGATGGCATAAAATTGGCAATTGGTGTGCGTTTGTTTGTCTATCCTATGGTATTGGGACTGACACTTCAACAGGGATACTCTTGACTTATTTCAATAGGAAATGAGCTTTTGGAATTTACATATTTTGTAAAAACAATTTTTTTCAATTTTCAATGTTCCATTTGATTGCTATCTCTCCTTTGTCATTTCCCCTCTTCATTTCTGACCTGCTGTTTTTTGTATTGAGGATCCTATCCTACGTGGGAACACTGCTTGTGCATAGATTCCCCATGTTTTAGGACCATGCTGAACAGGAACATCCTGACCCTGTATTTCCTGAAAACAAATTATAGGGTTAGAAGTGCTTAAAGTATCTTATAATTTAAATGTTAACATAAAGGTTGGAATGAACTTTTTTTCATTTTAAAAACATTGCAACGTATAACAGAAAAATGCTGTCATTTTTAGATGCATAGGTATCCAGTATATAAAGTAGTAGATGAGATGGACAGGCTAAGTAAGCAAATGTTTATCTCTATAATTGAGATGCTATTTCATGGTCACTTATTAAATTTGGGGTTGATTAAATTTCATGTTTGTTAATGGCTTGAGACTCAATTAAGAGTGAGGCAAGTGGCCACATAGCTATTTCAGTGAATGTTTACCCAAGAGAAATTTCTCAGTCAAGAACTAACTGACAGTTCTTTATACTAACTACATAGGGCATTTGCTCTGTCCTAATGATAGCCAAAGCTCTATTTCCCCTTAAGGAAAACTGTTGAATCTGTGGGAATCTGTGCTCCCAAGGGAAAGAAGCAAGGGCCAGAGCTGAAAGTTAGGGTTTGAATTAAAATGTCAAGGTTTCTTTGAAGTAATGAAAAATATTCTTGAATATTCTCTTTCAGATTGCAGAAGCATGCATCACAGCACTCCATGGAATTCTAGTGGAGTTGTTAGAGAACAAAATATGCTCCAAATCTCCTGTCCATCCCAAGCTCAAGGTTTGCGTTGTGCATCTTCTTTACTCAATTCTATGCATGTGAAATAGGGATGCCTTGCTCATCATTTGCAGCATGCAAGAAAAGCTAATGTCATGATATTTTCTATAAATTGATAAACTTTTCTAAGAATAGTGAGGCAATGTATTTTGTCATGAAATAATTTTGTTAGTATTACTGATGAATGGTAGACAACATTTAGGTTGTTGAATGTTATAGAAAGTAAAACATGGATAATGTAAAAGTTAAATCTTCCTTTGTTATGTCATCTGGTAATAAAGCACCCATCAGACTGTTTAGAGTTGCCCTGTAAGCTATGTATTTTTAGCATAACATGAATGTTGTTTGAAGTTTTTAATGACTTGTTTGTAAATGTTTAGGTTTGAATGCAAAAAATTGCTGCTTTCTTGTTGTTGATGAGCCTGAAAAGGATTTGTACTTTGTTTCAGCTTTCATTCATTTGTGATTTTTTTAAAGTGTATTACATTCATAATTATTTATTTGCCACATTTGTGAAACTAATTTTTGCATTTTTAAAATTGTTATGAGAAAGACCAAGCTAGCCAGCAACCAATGAACTGTAGGTTATTTAACAAGATATGAAATATAATTTGATCCTATCTCACAATACAGGAAGTGCTTGCTGCTGCCGAGCAGCAGATGCACAAACAAGCCATTCCATTTGCCACTCGGAGGCACCGCTCACTGGAGGACCTACTTGATGAAGACTGGCTTGAGCCTCACTGTAACTTTCCTGACACTGTGGACTTTTGGCCGCCTCCCCCTCCGAGAACCCTGCCATGGCGACCTGCTCGTGTCTCTACATCTGGTTTTACCAGTCCATGCACAAACAGCTCTCACTGTACTAATAAAGAGGAGACAGAAACCGCTGTACTTTCTGAGAAGTCGTTGCACCTAAACGATATAAGTAATGTTGATGAAGCTCATCCCTCCCAGGAAAATGTTTCTAGTCAACTCAGACAAGTTTCTCATTCTATTGATGACCGCTCTGTTGAAAAAATCCCTAATTTTTTTAATTTTGCAAGGAAGCCATTTTGGTCCAGGCCAGTTGCTTTGATTGGCAAAGTTTCTGCTGAAAATGGTAGATTTGTACAATGTGGGTCTCATATTTGCAATGTTGCCAATGCCAATGGTTTTTTTATCTGTGATGAAAAAAAACATTTGAGTGAAGAGCAGAGTGTCACCATAAGTGGTGACAGTAGTGAGGCACCTTGTGGCTGTGATACCAGTCAGTTTTGTTCCACCTTTGATCTTAACAAGTTAGTTGTAGTGGACAGCAATACTAAGCTGGAAATGAGCACAATGCTCACAAGTTCAGCCGGCAATGGTGTTGAAACATCCTCTGGTGGCGGTAATTGTACAAAGACTTTGGATCTAAATGTTCTGCCCCGTATGCTGCAGCCTATTGATCATACATGTAGTCCTTTAAGTAAAAAAATTGTTGAACTTCTGAATACTTATCGTTTTCAACCTGAGAAATTTATTACTTTTTCTTTATGGCCTTTAGACCTTTATAGTGGACTGAAAGGCATTACTGATAATTGGATATGTTATAAGCGAATGAACCTACACCAGTTTTTCTCTCCAATCGCATCTTGTAAGCTTGACATTAGTGCAAAGACATTTGTGCCTCACTGGAGTAGGTCTCTCTCAGTAGAACCATTCAGTTGGGCATGTCTTGCCCGTAAAATTAAATCCATGCACTCATTATTTCACTCCAGCTCTCTAACAGACCAGGGTGACTGTTTCCTTGCTATTCCTTTCATATCACGGTCACAAAAATTAATAGGAGATTTCTGCTACGATCTTCCATTTTCTAAATCTCCTAGTACTTCATCTTCAACTCTTGAACAGCCTTGCTTTAGCTGCAAGTTCCAAGCCACTCCTATTTCTCACACTCCAGTAAACCATTCTGCTGAAGAACTCATGGTGACAGAGTTGCCCTCCGTTGCTACTGCCACTCCCCTGAGTGCTCCTGAACTGTGCCCCACCTCCTCATCTCGCCTCACGTGTCCTGGCCTCAGCACCAAGTCGCAGCTGCTGCTCACGCTGCTGGAGCCGGTCGCTCGCCTTGCTGCATCCCACAGGCGCTCCACTCATCAGGGTGAGCACCTTTGCCAATTCATTTTTATATATTCATTTGCAATTCAAGCTACAATAACAAGCAGACATCTAAAACAAATGAAACCAACTTTACAATGACTTCGAAAAATTTTAATTCTTTAAAATTAAATATAGTGTTGAACTGGTGAAAACTATGGCACAACTGCCTGTGATGGTCATTTCAAGTATATGTGTTTGAAATGCCATTTATCCTCCCTCAGTGATATTGCAAAGTGATTTTTATAGTTGGCTTCTAGCTGTGCACATGTGCGCCCACATTTGGTGGATCCCAGTCAACTTGAACACTATCATTAGAGGATGCTCATCACCTATGGTGTATATGATAATAATTGACCAAAATGTACGTTACTAATTCATAACTAAACTTATAAACTTGAAATGAGCCTCACTGTTTCAAATAAGATAAATTTAATTAAAACACTGCATATGTATTTGTTTCCCTGCTCAAAGACCTTCTGAAATGCTAATTATGTTAGTGCTACAAAAAATATCAAAGACGAACATGACCGGTGCCCTCCAACAGCGCTGTGCAGCTCTGAGGTGTGCGCCTCCACGCTGCTGCGTACCATGCGTAGCCCAGACCCCCGCGTGCAGGAGACTGCTGCCAAGGCGGCCGCCAACATGGCGTGCTCTGCAAGCGGCGCTGCACTCCTCTGGCAGGCTGGTCAGTTGCAATAGCAGTGCTGGGAGTCCCAGTCTTGTACAAGGTCTCCACAAAAAATATGTGCACTGACCGATATATGTATATATGTTACACAAACCATTGAACAGTTTAAAGCTGAGGAGATGAATCATAATTAAACTGTTGTATGGTTCCAGTGTCATATACACATATATTGGTTGCTGGATGCATTTTTTGGTGGACACCCTGTATAGCTAAGTTAGTTCTTGCATTCTACGTGTCTGAGCTTGTAGAATTATACCAGTGTCTTTAATGTGGTGTAGAATCTCATTCTTTTTATTTTATTTTTGTTATACGCCTATGTGTCATTCAATAACAATCATTTCATTTCTTGTACTTAACAATGCCACTATTGTATTTTCTGTTAGCGTTTCATGACCATTGTTGCATAAATTGTAACTTGTGTGTGATGGTGTGTGATGAATTCATGGACATCAACCTCGTTTGTTTGTGTTTCATGTTCCCAAGTGCTATCAAGAAGTTGTGATCCCACATGCCAAGGCCATGTGATTCCACATGTCCTGAACTCTCACTGATGCCAAGTGTTGTGCTGGACGGTACCCGCCTGCTCCTGGGCACATCAGTAATGACCTCCTGCTTCCCGGGAAGCTGTTTACCTATTGTCTGTTTGGATAGGCCTTTGAAATTTTCATGTCATGCCCACTTTGCTTCTTTTAGTACGCAAACCTTCTTTGCTATCTCTTCTCAGTCTTTTCTTCCTCCTCACTAGGTATTGTTTCAATGTGTAGGGCGTTGTATCAAATGTGCGTCAATAGAGCAATTTCTACATCCAATTTTAAATAGTTCATTTTAATTTCTTGAGATTGCATTCCATGTGGCTAGGGAGCCTCAAACCAACCCATATTAACACGTTTGTGTCGTATGTGTACCAGTCAGTAAATTGCTCATTACCGTACCTGTATAAATGAATAACATTTCTATTTTACGACCCCCTTGAGACGTTGACTATGATTGAGCGGGTTGTCAAGTTGATTTAGTTAGGTTGTAAAAAAAGGCTGGGAAAATCGACTTACCTGCTTGTGTAAGTTTCCATCCTTTGTATAAAATGTACAAAAAAATAAGTGCTCCATAATATCTTTCTTGTATGATAAAATTCCCTCAAAAAGAGTTAGTGGAATGGTTTGAAATATTATTCATTTACATTGGTGCCTACATGAAAAATTAACCTAGTGGGGCACATTTGTCCCACTATGTAGCCACCGTGTTGAGAAATAACTGTTATCATACACGGTGAAATGTTCTGTGCAGTTGCATTATACATATATCTTAGGGAAGATAAAAATGTTTTGAAGCATTGAAGTGGATTTCTCTGTTCTGTTACTTACACCAAACAACCATTTACCACACAACTGCGGGAGTGTGGTGAACGTGTTGAAGTAGATTTCTCTATTCTGCCACGTACAACCTCACCAAATTAACCGTTCACAACCTCACCAAATTAACCATTTACAATCTTGCCAAATTAACCATTTACAATCTCGCCAAATTAACCGTTCACAACCTCACCAAATTGACCATTTACAATCTCGCCAAATTAACCGTTCACAACCTCACCAAATTAACCATTTACAATCTCGCCAAATTAACCGTTCACAACCTCACCAAATTAACCATTTACAATCTCGCCAAATTAACCGTTCACAACCTCACCAAATTAACCATTTACAATCTCGCGAAATTAACCGTTCACAACCTCACCAAATTAACCATTCACAACCTCACCAAATTAACCATTTACAATCTCACCAAATTAACTGTTCACAACCTCACCAAGTTAACCGTTCACAACCTCAACAGATAAACCGTTCACAACCTCACCAAGTTAAACATTCACAGCCTCACCAAGTTAACCATTCACAACCTCACCAAGTTAACCATTCACAACCTCACCAAGTTAACCATTCACAACCTCACCAAGTTAACCATTCACAACCTCACCAAGTTAACCATTCACAACCTCACCAAGTTAACCATTCACAACTTCACCAAGTTAACCATTCACAACCTCACCAAATTACCCGTTCACAACGGCAGTGCAGGTGCACACAATGATCACAAAACGCACGCAGGTGCGGCGGGCGCCCTGCAAGAGCTGGCCGGCAGCCCCTGCTTTGCTGTGCAGCTGGCGGCGTGTCGCGCTCTGCTCAACCTGCGCCCCCCGCGTCCTGGGTGTGGGCTCTGCTCCGGGCCGCGCTCGCCGTGCTCCCGTGTGGCGGTCGTGTGGGACCGTCACTTGCCACGCACACACCACCTCAACTTGAACACTGCTATCCTAAATGGGTGTTGTGCTTGGGACCACCGCAGTGAACTGGGAAGCCTACACGACCTCAATTTGAAGACGTCAAACCCAAACAATATTCGTACTTGGGACCATCACGACTGTGCTTTTCACTTGGACAGCTGTACTTCGACTACAGTTGACTCCCGCAACCTATTCTTGCAAAGAGTTGCGCCAGGTCACGAAATGTCTAATATTTTGCGTACTTCTTTAGTGGGCCCAGAGATCGACCTTCATAGCGCACCAGAAGCAGATACCGAGCACAGTCTTCCTTTCCTTGAATGCTGTAAGCACAAGCTGGGCTCCAGCAATCGACCTTCGCACAAAGATATCTCTATCTCAGTCAAAAAGCCATGTTTGAAAAGCAAACTCACCTGCAATGAACAGTCTGTCAATCATACCAAGTGTGAAATGCCATTGGTGCAGTGTAATGATAACCCTAAAGCGTTGTGTCATTTCTGTTCCATTTCTTCTCTTGGCAATTTAGATGGTAAGCTTCCAGATCACCAATCCATGTTTTCTCTTGGTAACCCGGATTCCTCTGGTCCCATGAGCGTACATGAGTGCAAGTGTTCGAGCGATTTTAGTGGAAATGTTCCTGTTTATGAGGAAGGAATATACCCCATCTTGTCTAGTTCTGATCTCCTTCAACTTAGACAGAGTTTTGCGTGTGCCACGAATGACGGCTGTTCTGCACAAAATCCAAACGGCCTTCTGGGTACTCGATCGCCAGATTCTGTAACAGTTTACATTCCTCCCGGCTCTTCTTCATCAAGAAATAGTTATTCAACTTGTTCTGACCTTCAGCTCGTTGAAGAATCTTTTGATAACATTTCTGAAAATCCTCCCTCTGATGCTGGTAGGGCTAGTTCAAGTGTAAGCTCGATAGATGAGAACTCCGAGAATGAGGAGCGGTTACCCGCGCATGTGCGTGGCCGGCGTGCGGGTGGTTCAGTTCGCGTGCGACCACCGCGCGAGGTGGACGTGGTGCTGCTGCACGGCGTCCTGGGAGGCGCGGCCTGGACGTGGAGGCAGCACGATGACGTGCGATCTTCTAACAGTGGTGAGACTTGGATTTTTTTTTTAGTTTCATGTCTGGGTACTGGAGGCTCGCCTTTTTGTGGCCCCACTTCTCCCAACCGCGGTTGTTGCAACAAATTGTATTAATAGCGAATGGAAGGGAAAATGTGGATCCCAGTTCTAAAATAATACCAATTGCAATAAATTGCTTAATTTGTATATTCATATTTTTATGTGCGTTCTCTCAGCAGTATTCCCAATAATTCATATCTATTTAAATGGAGTCATAGGAAAAATTCAAATGATAAAGAAATCCTGGCAACCGCTCACTTTGGTTAATTTGCCAAAAAATAGTGTGGCATTTAAAATTGAAGATGTTCAAGAAAATTAAACTTATAACAAGGAAAAAGATATTGCAAATATTTTCAACCTTCTGATTAGTAATAAATACACAGTTATTGCTTGCTTGTTTGGTTAGTGCGTGTGTCTGTGACGCTCATACGGATGCCCAATGACCGTATCTGTGATACGAGTTTCACCAGTGCACAAGTATGAGAATATTGCAATCGCGGGTACTATTGGGATAGATATATTTGTTGGGCATCCACATCTGGAGAGTTTATTCTAGCGAAATATCAAATCCCATTTTTGATGGGTTGTGTACACTAGTAATGGTTTAATTTATAATTACGCAATGGTATGATTTATAATTATACCAATAATTATTTGGTAATAAGTCTGAATCCATGCAATTATTAATTCATTTTGATGAATTACGCCATTTTATATTTTGACTCGGATGAATTTGTTTTTATATCACGGCACAATATTGGGAAGATTGACAGACTAAAGTGCTGTTTTCCAAGAGAACATGTGCATTTCTCTATACCGCTGACGTCTTGTTGATGTTGTGGCAGTTGAAAACCCAATTTTTTGCAGCAGCGGGAGAGGCAGGTGGCTACAGCTGGTGCTGGCCGCGCGACTGGCTGGCGCCGGACCTGCTCAGGGAGACCGGCACTCGGCTCAGGCTCATCGCCATCAACGGGGCTGAGCCCTGGCACCTGTGTGACCCCTGGTGTGTGGTGTTATAGTGCCCTGGTGTGTTGTGTGGTGGTTGTGGTGTGGTGTTATAGTGCCCTGGTGTGTTGTGTGGTGGTTGTGGTGTGTTGTTTTAGCGCCCTGGTGTGTTGTGTGGTGTTGTGGTGTGGTGCCATAGAGCCCTGGTGGGTTGTGTGGTGGTTGT
>JACJUY010009020.1:17049-27212 GCA_014220935.1 Platorchestia sp. MABIK | reverse complement strand
AATATCTATTTTCTGAGAACCGATATGAGAAGATTATGTACAGTTTTCAACAATATAGTGTCCTACTCTTCAACTTACTAACCCATCAACCACTTGCTCTTTCGGTGATTGGATGTCATCCAGTTGATTGTCCAAAATTCAATGCACTTGTACTCTTATACTTAGATCTGGCGTTTTTAGTACTAAGGGAGAATTTTTTACCTTGTGATACGTCGTAAACCAAAATTGTTAATGAATGCTGACTTTTTAGTTCAGTTGTGCTATCTGCTGTGTATGCAAACCTGACGTGCAATTGCATTAAGTTCATCCTAACTTTTTTTCAGAGCATTGAATGTATTAGATTACAGCCCTATAATATAGGTGAGTCACACATTTGAAATGGTCTCACATATATTTTAAGGAATACTGTGAGTGTTTCAGAGTAGATTACACAACTTGTGAAAATAGTTTGTCACACACAACACTTGTAACGTTACCTCAAATTTAAAATTTGTAGATGAGATAAATCCTGATGCTTTTAAATGGAGCAGCTAGAATTTCCGTTGCTCCGTTCATCAAGCTGCACTGATATATTACTGTTGGATGCCGTCCCAAAACGCTTACTTTTAGAATTAGTCGGAGAGATTTCCTGTTATCGAATTTGATGAGCGAGATCATCCCAGTGGGTTCATTTATCCCAAGTGCTACAATAATACAGACGGTAAATGCATCTTAAACAGGGAAATGTCTCTGGAGTTTTTCTCCTACCTTCGCTCCGGAGCTCACGACGACAAGTCCATGGATAGAATCTGCTAACATTTCAAAGAATAAGAACAGTCATGCGTCACCAGCTGTTTTACAACAAAACTTAGATGTTTTCGT
This sequence comes from Platorchestia sp. MABIK, assembly GCA_014220935.1. NCBI lineage: Eukaryota > Metazoa > Arthropoda > Malacostraca > Amphipoda > Talitridae > Platorchestia > Platorchestia sp. MABIK. The sequence goes on along the minus strand of JACJUY010009020.1, from coordinate 26,351 downwards.
ATCTTATGAAGGCAATAGTGTTTCTCACATACATGACTAAGCTAGACAATTGAATTTTTTGACTTCTTCCAATTAATATTGAATTGTTTTGTTCGGTTTAAATTGGTAGGTAGTAACAAATAATATACTTTGTCTCTAATACCATTCTATGCAAGGATTGAGGGATGTGTTAGAAGAAATACGTAACTGTTATCTGTTGTTCTTAGAAAAAAGCGACGGTTATCTCGAAAAAAATTTCTTCGTATGGTCGGTGGCCCATACAGAATTTCATATTTCAGAAGCATTCATACGAGTCTTCTCGCGTAAGTTTGTTTATAAAAAACTTCTTAAATCCACACTGACTATAGGTAGCTGACCGACTCATCACACGCAATCAGTGCAACTTATTCCTCTCTCATTTTTTACTCTTATGATTGGTCCTTACGAACCACACAAGCCGATAAACATCGCGCTTAGACTTGTAATTTCATTTTAACAGGGTCGGAACTAATGTAACCCTGAGAACTAATTTTATAAAATCTGCATTTATAGAAAAACATTCCAAAATATAGTCAGGCAAAGCTAGGAAACTTACTCCATCGAAAAAGTAATTTCCTAGGCAGAAAATTTGCGGGAATGTTTAAGAATCGCCAGACCTGGTGTAGCGGCAAACGCTTTCGTGACGCTGTCGGCACAGGTAACTTTTCTCATCAGGCCTTCGTAAATTCCCGGTCGTGAAGAATGGATCCCATTACAAGTTTCGAACTCTCCATGGTTTCAGATAAAGGCTGGGAAAAGAAATATAATGATTGAGATTGTCTCTCTTCATTTTCTCTCCAAGCTTCATAGTTTAAGACATGACATTTACAATGATTTCATAAAAATTATATTAATTTAGAGACGCCGAAGCGTTGCGCCTAGGCAGACGTACATTGGAATCGGATCTACGCGCACGAATGTAATGGCACAATAATTAGAGGTAGATTTTGCAGTAAAATACCTGAAGAAGAGCGCTTCAATGACAAAATAAGCAATAACTAATTACAGGCCATGATTTCCCGCGGATGCCTTTTGGACTGCCTACGATGACCCGAGTGTGAGATGCTAACTGTCTCCGAGACAGACCAAAGTACCGTAGTTGGAGATTTTGCGTGTCATCAATAATATTGTAGCCCACGGAAAATAGGAAATTGTTGAAAAATTTTCATGGTACTTGATATCATCGATGCAACCCTTTCAGATTAAATTACTAAATTGCTTAATTTTTTTAGTGTAATTGATGAAGATCTATTGACTTACGAATCAAAGCTTTCTGCCCTGCGTAAAAATGTGTTTGAATATATAATACATGCGTCCACTGCAACAGTAGGCATTTTTTGCATTTTCTAATGAGTTTCAGTATCAACCATTTAAGGTTATTGTGTTCTCCATTATTTTTGAGGGCAACCCTACAGTAATTTATTTAGGATGGAGGTACTAATTTATGTTCAAATTCAAATTTTTGAAACAAAGATGTACATTTTACCGTTTTGTTAAAAGTATTTCATTTTTCCTGTTGAACTGATGACTTTGAATTGCAAATGCAGTCAAAACTGCGCGAGTTTACCTTACGGTTGCCATAGTACAATGAATAATTAAGCGCGGGCTGAGGTATGGTTCCCCATTTTGAGCTAAAAGTTGCTCGAATATTTTTCAGGGCGCACAATATGTATTCTCTGCAGAGCTAACTTCTTTCATTCTCAGAGCAGCATGTGCAAATGTTTGTCACTAACATCCAGCGTCTACAAAGTATAGTGTGTTTATAAGCCGACTTCCTTAATCACTTAGCTTCACAAAGGATTTAGAAAGGAGTAATTAGAAGAAGTGGAGAAGTCTTGGCAGTCATCGTCGGTATAGAGAAGCAGAACAGCCGTATTAGAGCGGCCATGGAGGTGGGTGTTTCCACACAGCTCGTACGCATTTTTGTTGATGTATGTTTTTACTTTAATTAAACTCAAGAGTTTTTTGGGTAGTAAGCGTCTAGAGCTCAAAATGTTACAACTATCTGATCTGGAATATGATTTATTTGGGAATGTGTAAGCATTTTCAATATACTTTTTGTAAAATATCACACAAATAATTTTTCCACGTTGTGCAAGATCTTGTTTCGAAATAATTCTCAACGTTCAAGATGTACGCATATTAAGCGTTGTCCTTGCTGTTACCTTCTGCCATATGTTCCTTACCGCAAATTTCTAGTATGAAATCATTTCCCTTCATTCTTCTTTGCTTCACTTAGAGTACTATAGCAAAAATAACTTCAGTTATAGTACTCCTCACAATATTCCTAAACCTGGACTTTCTTTGCTATTTTCAGAGCCACGTTCCGACAATGCAGCTTGAAGTGTTGTTTTTTATAACTGCTGGAGAAGGAAACTCATTGGGGATCTGAGCATTTGTGTAGCACATCTTCCTTTCTCAATTTCTAGGTCCAAAGCCGCGCTGCTACTTGTTATTTGGTCCAGTTCCAAAAATTACAATCGAACATTAACTAGAAGTCCGGGAGTTCAACACCTATTCATTTCCATACTCAAATTGGCGTTGTTCACTTTTCATCAGAAATTAGGCAATTTACACAGTTTCTAAATCCCCTTTCGGATTCATAGATTATAAATATGAAATTTCTACTTCACTTTCTAAAACACGATCATATGAGTTACTTATGTATTTTTAATTGCAAACTACGCAAAACAAAAGTTTTAGGTCGTAGCTTCCTTTCAATAAACACATTTAAAATCGATCACGTTTTATTTTTCTATCGTCTTGCCCTCCATCAGAAAAAATTTTCGTTTCTGCTTCTAGAGGCCGTCAATCGTTCATTCATTTTGAGGACGGCGCCAATGAGCCTGATGGGCATCGTGATTGGTAGTACGATACATTGTCTTTTTATGCTCCCGTCGTAAGCGAAGGTAAAAAAAAAGCAGTTAAATAATTATTGTCATGATTTGCAGAAGCCAAACCATTCGGCCCGAGCGTCGCAGCTCTTGCCTGATCCGCATTGCGTGCAGCGCCACTCATCGATAGGACATCAAACGAACTTTTCTTGCCTGAGCACAAACATGTGCGGTGATATTTCATTCAGGTTGCAGGAGGTTCCTGCAGTCCGAGGAGAAAGGGAATCGCCTTTAGCCTGTGCACCTTAATGCAGGCACCGCATTATTTAGCATTTAGGATTGAGCTAGACTTAGCACTTCTCTATCAGTTGCGGTGGCGAAAGTGTAAAAAGTTTAATTTATGATTCATGCTGAAACAGAATCATGGTCTTGCAGTTATTTTGAAATGCTTGTCTCCGCTGGTTAAAACAGTTTGAGACGCTGGTTCTGATGGATTTTACCAGCTCCATCAACTCACGTTGAGCGTTACTCATTCCTGAACAACTACAGTATGTTCCTATGATGAAAGATGAATTGGTAATCCGTGCTTAATCTCTAATCTCACCCTTTTTTTTCTTCTAATCTGTACATCTAACCATTTCCAGAGGTTTTCTTCTGGCATTTACAATTAGCTTCAACTAAATTCGAACGAATAAGTTTTGCCTGGCTCTCGTGTGTGTTTGCGCACTATGAGTGAGCACTTGAAGCATAATGAACGCCTGTAGGACAACAGCAAGAACGACGTTCATTTGTGCCACGTGTTTGCCGATACAGTGTGCCGATTTCATAAGCGCAATTAATTGCCTTGATTAAACGAAAAGCGCTGACACTTCAGCGTTTTGTGTCACCTGTCAGCGAGTTCAAAGTGGATCCCGACGAGCTCGTGAAAATCAATTACGACTGAACATCATGCGTGTGATAAATTATTCTGGTTGTCGTTATTCCTTCTTTCTGCGCGACAGAGCAAGTACCTTTTGGCTTCGCCTCACATAAAAGGTATCGTAGATAACGATCATACTTATGGCTTGAAGTATCGACAGTTTAAGGTCATAAATCGAGATGTTCCTATTCAGCTGAATGGTGCTTTGTTGTTGTGCTCAATTGATGGTGCATCGACGTGCTGCGCTCCTCACCATCAACAAATGTAATCGAAGGAACCGAAAACGAAGAAACCATTCGAACGCAGCGCTCCGTCTTATTGTGTTACTTCTGCGCAGCTTGTGATAGAATAAAAGGGGTTTCGAATGAGACTGCGAAGTTGAGCTGATTTCAGTACGAGCTTTTACGTTCAGAAGGAGTATTCGAATTACATCTCAACCATCCTATTAGCATTTGATTGTAAACAAAAAGAACGTAATACTTGAAAAACTTACACAAATGATTCAGAGGCTCATACCGATACAATTTCACGAGAAGTTTCGACCTTACTTGTGCGTTAACCTGAATGAATCGAGTCAGGTAGAATTGAAACGCTTTCAGGAATTGCGGATAAGTTTCAAAATATTGAGCTAGTGGTAACCAACACTTTTGTTTGTCTCTGTATACTAAACCAAATGCTACGAAGATAAATGAATGAATGGTCATTGAGTACAGTAAAAAAATTACATGGCCCCTTGTGGAGGTGTGATGAAGGGAATTCTCTTCACGTGCTTTTTGTGGACCTAGCCTTTGTAGGGAACATGTAGGATGGCTGCGGTACACTCAAGGAGGTTTGAAAAGTCTATCCTTTCTAGGGGATAGTCTAGCCTTTCAAGGGTACCTAGCCTTTCTAGGGGACATGTAGGATGGCTGCGGTACACGCAAGGAGGTTTGAAAAGTCTATCCTTTCAAGGGAATAGTCTAGCCTTTCTAGGGTACCTAGCCTTTCTAGGGGACATTTAGGATGGCTGCGGTACAAGCAAGGAGGTCTGTAGAGTCTATCCTCGTCGGTTTAGCTCAGGGGACTGTGGGGGAACCTCTGCCACCCTTACAGGATCAGCAAAATATATAGCAGGAGTTAAAGTACACTTAGATTTGTAAAAAGGTCAACCTTATTTTGTCGTTTTTACTCTGACTATCGTCATCGATTAGGCCGGTGTACAGTACAACCGAGCATGAGTGTCATTTTCTTTAACGCGGCATTCTTGTTTCAGCTTTCAATTTCATCAAAATGCTTTGCCTTTGCTGGCAACGCTGCGTCCTGTACCAACTGGGATACCAAAATTTTACCTGTTTTGAGGCCACTTCAATTTGAACTTCAATGAGTTTACCACTGAGTTCACAGTCATTCAATTCATCGGGTTTATAAATTAAGTGTTAACAAGAATGGTATGAGATTTATTTTGAAAGACGCAGACTCACTGAGTACCCATTGCGGCTGAGTTTACAAATAAAAATCTTTAATAATTTCGTCTCCTACAGTCAGCTTCCACCTTTGTAACTTGTGGGCCCAACGATTTTTTCCTTCCGAAGGTCATCAAGGAAAGTGGAAGGAGTGCATTACTTCCCAACATAAAGAAGTCTGCATTGCGTTACTTGGAACATTCGTCATCATGGCTCGAGAAAGTTTTAAGTACCATAACAGCGCAACTTTAAGCAGTAAAAAACCGTCTTCTTCAGCTGCGGAATAAAAGTGTCCCAGGAAAAGAGGAATGGTCTACTAACATTAAAGTGTCCACCTTGTAGAAAAACGAATAAGGTTCTGTTAAACTCATACAACACGTTCTATTCCCTAGTTCGTTTTGAAATTGTACGGTACGAGCATTTTGAGCATTCTCTGTACAGAAAGGCAAAACTACCACCACGTCGATCCCTCGCGCTGACGTGCCTTTTGAGAAAAGTTACCGGATAATGTCAGAGCCACAGATAGATAAGTCAATGTCAGAGAAGTCAGGGCGAACACCGTAAGTATTATAGGTCAAGAAGAATCGCGCAAAGGATCCTCGTTCGGTAAAAAAAGCTGCCGATCGATGAATGCTAAACTTGATGCCACCAAAGCTCTGAAAATAAATTTAAGTTCATAGTGAAAACCCTTGAAGAGTGATCCGAGACCTAAGCACTCAGCCATCTCTCAAGAGTTGCGAGACTTTTTCATGTGATACATCTTGGTTCACGACATTCTCGTAAGGTATAACAAATGCAATTGAACGTACGTGCTTGGGCGTTGAGGCGGCTCATCTTTCGAGAGATCTGGAAGGCTTGTCTTTTTTTTGTTGTTAAACATATGGTTTGGGCTAAGGAATATGGACAAGACGATGTGGGTGCAAGTCAAAGTAGGTTATGCAAAATTTGTCTGACAAAAACTGAATTAGACGTTCTGACCCTCAGGCAAAACACTATCTTCTTCATCAGTATTGTAACGATAAAAAATACTGACCCTGATGTTGTTGCTACTGTTTAAATTAATATGCACGAAACGGACAATGCGTTATAAAAGCATACTTATTTAAGACCGCCTGCAGTTACTCGCGAGCTTCTGTTCAGCAGCCAAATCGCGTATTCAATCAACCTTAGTCACTATCATGCAGTGTAAGAAGATAACATTTCAGGGATAAGCTCTACATTGAGGGTTCGCCGTAGTACTACCATGTTGAATCTTTTATAAACGTCCAGAAAATGATAGTAAACTGAGCCTTGAAGAGAAATTCCCGGAATAAAGAGAGTGAGGGTAAAGAAACGAGGAAATTTCACGGGAAAGAAACATTCTTGCAATAAAATGTTCTACGCCGTTTTATTCTCGTTCACAATGAAAACGAAACATTGCTCATTAGAATGAATAAAAAATGACTGCGTACAAACACCACGTTTCCTAATGGAATCTCTAAATAATGCAGACTCTGCTGCATATTCATTCATTTTCAGGCGCTACAAAGCTTGGTTATTGCAGACCTTACGGCTTTAACTTATTCATGTTCACTTTACCTGTCACTACAGGCTGCCAGTTTGATATGTCTTTTTTGCAATATGAACTTTTGCTATATTGCCATTGCTCCCGTATTTTGTGAAAATTAGTATGGGCGTATCTAACACAGTACACCGAGAGAAATGTACCAGAGGCAAAAAATAATAAATAACTAACTTGAAAAAGAATTCCAGAAGTTAATTAAAATAAAGATGTAAGGAAAGAGTATGCATCGAAAACTGCTCTGTTGCTTTAGTTAAAAGTTAATACAAACCAGTGAAGTCGATTTGAAAGATTATGCATAACTTTCATTTGAGACTTTAGCACAAAACATACTTAATATGAAACCTTCTAGTGTACAAGTTTCCATTTTCTCTCAGCTCACAAGAGACGCTCCAACTAACTACCTTATGCCAGGCCCTCCGTTTCGATTTTGGTTACATCATTCAACTTTTCGTCATTTAAGTGCTGGACCGAACCAATTTTGTGCATTTCTTTACCACCCATTCATTTTAGAAACTAACATTCACGAACAATCTAGAGTTTGTTTCAAATGTTCTTATTTCGCGAATGCCTTTATTTGTAACCCGTGAGTTTAGTGAACTTTGATGATGAATGAAAAATGCTATGAAGAATCAGTACAAACACCTATGTAATAGCATATTTTGAGATGTTAAATGGTTGAAAAGCACGCTTAAGCAATCCTAACCTTTAAAAAATTCTAATGGAGTGATTGAGTCAATCTACATAAAAGAAAAGCGTATCTAACTATTGTAATGCGAGCTCGCCAATTATCTTGAAATTAAAGTTAACGACGAAATAAAATTTGTAGAATGTAGGTGCTCAATACCCAATTCTGTCGTTCTAATATGAGCACTGCAATCAAGGGAATAAATTAGGCTATTGAATCCAAAATCAAACATAAAAGCTGTTCTTCAGCAGATTATCTTCGATGGATCGGCACTAAATTCGGCTTTTAATTATAGAGTTATTACCAACCCAGCTTGGAGACTGCAGTTCAACCACTGACGGCAAAAATGAAACTATTGTAGGACACGCAGGACAATTCTCTGGCTGCTCGCCTTGATCAGAGTTGTGTCGCAAAAAGAGGAGCGTGTTCACATGCATCCGAGCAGCTGTAAGAGGCAGTAACCGAGCGCATTAACTCATCAGCCCGAGGACAGAATGCAAATTGCCTGTTTTGGAAATCAATGGTGGAATCAGACTAGCGATCAACGAGCGCTCGAACGATCGCTCATCAAAGGACAGTGTGATATCATTGCACTGTTGAAGTTCAATTCAGATATGATGAGCATTTGCAGGGTTGTGCTGTTTTTTTAAATGACGTGATAGAAATGTGTGTGGTTGAAGGACAGACATGTACACAACTATCCACCTAACGCAGTTTAGAAGCGTTGACTTGGGTCATCAGTAGTTCAAATTTTTCTGGAACAATTTCATTCATGAATAATTGAACAATAATAAAACTTACTTACGCACTAATTTATGATTTAGCAGATTGTTTTCTCAATGCACAAATGGGAAATTTTCCTAGTTTGATTTGAAGGAAGTATCTCTGAACATTTTCACTCAAGCAACTTAATTAAAATTGATATTTTTCGAAAAGTTTTTCTTTGAATGTCAAGGTGAGCCCCTAATGTAATGACAAGGTGAGCCCCTAATGTAATGACAAGGTGAGCCACTAATGTAATGACAAGGGGAGCCCCTAATGTAATGACAAGGTGAGCCCCTAATGTAATGACAAGGTGAGCCCCTAATGTAATGACAAGGTGAGCCCCTAATGTAATGACAAGGTGAGCCCCTAATGTAATGACAAGGGAGCCCCTAATGTAATGACAAGGTGAGCCCCTAATGTAATAACAATTGGTAATGACCTTGCCTAAATGACTTGTTTTCTCCAATCAAATTACAAGGACCATGGTCTGGTGTTTTCATGATGCACAACTTTTTTTTTTTTAAAATAGGGAGAGCAGATTATTTTAATCAGCTTTGCGACAGCGCGTAGACATCTTGATTTGTCTTGTGAGCAGCTCAAAAAACACGGTATACACAACGCAGCTCTGATTTCAGCTCAAACACAACATGGATTTTCAAACAGTAATTTTCTTTTAAACGATAACTTCCGCTTATTCAGTGCTAATTTAAAAATCTAATCATCGCTTATAGTCGTACTTTAAAGCACTTCGACACTTAGTACAAGTTCGTTTCCAAAACAGTAGCCGTAGGTCTCTGTATAGGTAACTATTAATTTTGACAGCGCAGGATCTGACCGCCTCGACTGGTGTGAGATTTAATGTTAACTTCATGTATTGGTGTCGCTGTGCATTCGTGTTGAGTAATTATTTGGGGCAATTTATTATCATTTGCAATTATTGTGTTCTTACGGTGAATATGTTCGATATTCATGAATACCAATTTACAGTGTTCGTATTTCCTTACATTTGTTTTTTTGTTTTTGAAAGCCAATGTTTATCATCTGTTAGTAGTCTATAAAGAAATTAGCTACCCTT
>JACJUY010009020.1:0-15361 GCA_014220935.1 Platorchestia sp. MABIK | reverse complement strand
AAGCGAGCGATGTAAAGGGTTTTGTGTCGATGTGAATGAATAGAGAAAAATGGAAGAGTGAGCATTTCTTGCTCAACATGTACAATACGTATTGGTACACATGTGTACCACAAGGTTATTTGCACAGTCACGTGCCGGTATCAACGAATAGCATTCCAATTATTTCACTACCTTTATTTATTGTAGACTGCAGTGTAAAAGTTTAAATTGAATCGTGCAAGTAGATTTTTCACATCTTTTAGAAAAAATAAAATGTAATTGAGCAGTAAAGATGTGTTTTCAATTCTGCTACTTCCAATCTAACTAAACAAATTGTAGAAACCGAGCAAACTTGATCGAAGGTATAAAATAACAATATAGTTTTAATTCTGCGTTGCTTCATTTGAAATGGGGTACGAGAAATTCAGAAAACCAAAACAATAAATTTTAATCTGGATATGAAAAGAGAATAGGAAATGTTATTTTTTCATTCATATCACCTTGATAATCAAGGCACTTTCCTTCTCGACAACTCATGCAAAGAACCGGTCATTCGTTGCTTCTCATTTCCCGATCTGTTTTATCGCATTGCTATTGTCGAAATTAGCAGTAAAAAATTTTTGAACACTTCATTTTTTTTCTTGGCTACTTTGTGGCATAGGTCGATGCACCTTGAAAATGTCACAACAGTCCCACTTGACAGCAAACTTATTTTTTAATTCATGTCAAGACCTACGTCCACCTCACTCGAGCCTAGTTTAAATTTTAGTCCATGAGCTGGTAACCATCTGAATCTACCGCTTCTAAACTTAGCACTCAACACGCTCACTCCTGAATCGTGACCAATTCCTTATTTTTTAAACGTATCTGCCATTACCTTACAAAGCAGTTTACATCCGACGCTTATCATTCACGCCTCATGAAGTGATACAATCGCATTTTTACTCTTTAACCTAGCGCAACTGAAGCATGACACAAGACAAACAAGATGATGCAAACAATGAATAATACAATGAATCTAGTTGACAAGAGAATGTAGTTGTGCGAACAATTATCATGAAAAAAGAATCTTGCTTAACATGCACGATTAGCATGATTAGCATGATTCATTAATCGATTAACACGAGCGTAGCTCAGTGTTAAAAGGGTCTTCCACACAAATCCATTCAATTTTTGAAACCTGGGTAATTCTGATCCCTCTACAAGTTGGTAACACTGAAGTGCATTAGTTGTGTTCAGTTACTTATAAAGCCGATACTTGGCATCAAAAGATCGTCCAATGATTGAGTTCATTAACATTAAAAGTCATTGTGAAAACAAACACTACGTAATTGAGCAGTCAAAAGGTTCAGTTACCTGTGAGCGTCGTTGCGCGGGCCGAAGTCCAGCATTTATTGTGAAATCCCTCTAGTAACAAAGGTAGACGATTTACGATGTTTCTTAACGCGTTGAGGGATCTGGCAGGGATTACACAACAAAGACAAAATTTGCAAACCTCGTTTTCTAGCTTGCCTCAAAAAAATCATCAAGGCCAATGCCATTATCGGCATTGGGTAAGAAAAGCTCTTCAGTATCACAGCAATTCATAGAGCGATTAAAGAGCTTGGCCTAATTTGTGTATACACATGGTGCATAGCATGCAAATTAGATTAGATGGTAGTTGAAGCCTTCTTAAACGTGGTACGTAGCATCTCCTAACTAACAAATAAAAGAAGTTTGTTTGGAAAGGTGCGAGAAGGGTTTGAACTATAAACCATCGAATCATTTCCTTATGAGGAGATGTTATTGTTTTATACTTATTGTTTGCGGTTGATGGAGCGTGTAACAGACGAAGCGATCTCGGGATTGCCTTTTCGAACCCTAACGTTCACCCTACGATGATCACGAAAATACACACTGGCGTCGTGACCCTCTTCAGGATTTCAAGTAAGGGCAACGTCTTTTCCCACTTGTTCAAAGACTACGAAAAAGCGAACATCGAATCCTATTGCAACATCTTACGAACAAAAATGATTTATTTTATGAAGGCCAGGGCTTCAAATAAGAAGTTCATGTATTAGCATGACTCGGCTCCCACCCACACATCGAGCTAAGCCGTTGACTTGTTCAAAAGATCCGGGGTGAGACTCTGGGAGAAAACTTTTGGCCTTCCAACTAACCTGAGCTGAATCCCTTGAATTACTATTTTTGGTCGCAAATTGAGGCAAGAGCTTATGCAATGCCCACAACTGTGACACAGCCCTTGAGAAGGCATCAAAAGTGGTCGGGAACTGTTTCGAAACGGCAACATTATCAGCGGCGTGTTCGGCTTTCGAAAGCGTATAGAAATCATCACCCTGGCTAAGCGCGATCAAACCAAATGAAACTTTGGTTCTCCTGATCTGTTAAATAAACTACACGAATTTCACAGAATTACGGTAAATTTTTCTTGAGATATCAGGATTTAATCATAGGGGAAGAAACAGTGATGCTTTATCTGAAATGCCCTCTAAGTATTTCATGACGCTCTTCAGAGTTTCCTCTTAAGAGTCTAACGCACTCATTCGAACACATACACAAGATTTAGATATACTGTTAGGAACATACCGTTTAATTTCTGAGCTATAGCTTAGCAATACTTTTGATGAACTATGTACTACAGGATATTTTGTGCTATGTGCGCATGAGTTTCTCAGTAGATCAAAAAACACATCGACGATAACCGTGGATAATGCACTGCAACCTTCATATCACAACATTAGTCACTCCAAATAACGACAGTTACATCGGCTTACAATCACCTTATACATATATTCTTAGACTTATCTATTTTATGGCCCCCGGAGGTTCATTCTGAATGGGAACTCTCTAGATTATGACTCCATTATCTAGATTATGAGTACAGATTTGTTCCTGTGCTAAAATTTTTGCGTCATTTTACACGTTTAGTTACCGTTTCCATTCCGATTCAGTAGTCTTGTAGGAGCACAATCAATAATTTACGATAAAATGTTTTCTCAAAATTGAAGTTAAATACTCTCGTAGTTACCTAATACAAAATACTTCACAGGACATTTTGCCTACTTTCTGTTCAATACATGCGAATTACGAAAAAAAGTAATTAAAATATTGTGCCTCGTTGGATGCCGTTTTGACAGACTGCGTCTTCGTACAGTTAGCAGTTCTGTCCCTATCTTTGAACCGATCTTGCCATGTGAACCTTGCATTCATTTTCGTACTCTATAATTCAAGTTTTTGACAATTGATTTCGTCTTTCAATATGGAAAGATTTATTATTGATGTTTATTTATTTAGATGAATTGTGCCTCCTTTGCGTACGAGGCCTGATCTGCCCCGTGTAGCGAAGCTCGATGCTCGATAATCGATGCTTCCTTTAGATGCCGCTCTCTAACTTGTTTTTCTTTTCTTCGTTCGTGGCAGCACTCGCATTCTGTACCTGATTTTTTCGAGTAGTCTCTGTAGGTTCAACATTTGCTTTTCTGTTTGCCAGTTTGAATGGTACGCTTATTTTTCAATAAGAATTCTAAATGTTCGCTTCTACCAACGTTGATTGTGACATTTTCAGCAATCGTTTCATGATTCGAAATGGACGTTGAATTACCAGAACTACATATTTTACTCTCTGGTCAACTTCTTATCTATACTACTGATAGCAAACAGATAAAGCTTACCATACATTACAATTCAGTTTCATGATATATTATTAGGATATGTGACGTTGTTTTGTAACTTTATTGTTCAAAGGCCATTGCAAGCCTCCATTGTGCGTGTTGCATTGTTAATCAGGAGTTTTAGGCTCTAAATTTTTGTAATTATTTGAGTACTAGAAATTAACCAACAGAAAATTAAAAATTCTTCTACATTTGTCGGAATTTAGTCAGTTTTTAATTAATTTGCCACCAAGAAAATATACGTAACAATTTAGAATTACACAGATGTCATCCTGTACCTTTATATGGCATACCATGATATTGAAAATAATATGTTTTGTCTTACGTGAGGAAACACGACCACAGAAAACATTTCCATTCCGATATAAGAACAAAATGAACGCTTGGTATTCTAACTTAGGCCATGCATAGGAAATCCTGCGCATGTGCAACTGCGGAAGCAGTTTACGAGACAAGCATAATTCGCACACAGGCCCGAGGAACAGTGAGTTAATATGCACGAGCTCGGGCAGCTACTCTGCACAAATAGCAGCATTGCGTGGACGGGTTGGAAAAAATTACGCGAGCTACTCTGGAGTTAGGAACGCCAATGCCTTGCTATGGTGAAGGGCAGTTCATCGCCACAAAACTCGGTATGAACAAATGAAGGTTGTCGCGAAAAATAATTTTGCTTCTGTCACTCGTAAAAAACTTTCACTCGATGAGCTTATGATTTTCCAGATCAATTAAAAATGAATTTCTTGCCGTACTTTCAATAATCCTCTATTTCCGTTCGAAGCACAAATCGTTAATGAAGACGTTGAGCCGTTAACATTAAATGTAGTTTATTCTTCAGTCAAGGACAATATTTAGCCGCTCACGCTAATGTCAGAGATCTCAAGGGTCGATCACGATCGATGTCGTTCTTAAACCTCTTGTACGATAGTCGTAATTGAAGAAGTATTCTTTAACCTCATGAGCGCTAAAGAGACAAGGCATTAGAGAAATAAACTGGAATTAATGGAGAAGGAAATACAAAACACACAGAAAAATTCCATCATATCTAGTCAACTTTCATATATGAGCAATATAAGAATTTAATTTTATTTAAAATCAAGGTCTTTCACTTCTGTTCAGCTGAGCCCTAAAATAGTACTATTATTATTCCCGGCATCATATTTTGGTACCGTTTCTTTTTTTTTACCCAAGATCAACAAAGATTAGTTCAAAAACAAACAGTTGTCTAAATTCAAGCATGTTTTCAGTTAAAGAGCTGAGCGTAAAGTTTCAGTATCCATTTGTGCCATTATGCTAACACGTCTTTTGTGTTTTCGTGTCAGTTTAGACTTGTGCCTGGCTGGGTCTCCTTTCTTGACTTCGAAACAAGAGCTGATCGTCTTTATCTGAGAGAGAGAGCTGCGCTCTGTGGAGCAATAGGCAGAGCTCTTGAGTCACTCAAGTTGCCCGTGAGGAGGAACGTCTCGGTAATGCTGCCTCATTACTGTGCCCTTACTTGATGCCTTTATCTAACCCGAGTCGCTCACAACCCAGAAGCTCCCAGGTAAACTTACGGAATTACTCTTGAAAACATTCCCTGATTTCCACTTAGCTCATTTGCAACTGAAAAGAGTGACTGAAATGGCTCACGAGCGTCAAATGGCGAACTGAGTCCAAGAGAATCCACGAATACTTTCTTTCTTTCCCACATTTTATTCTTTGTTTCGCCCTGACTCAAATCGCGTTTGCAATCCCAAAGTCAACGAGTCGAAAGCGAATTTAGGAAGAAAAATGTTAGGCGATGTCCTTATTCGGTATGAAACGCAAGTGCAAAAGTAAGATAGGAATAACGAATATTGAAGCACCGTGAAATAGGTGAATGTGAATGCGAAAAAGACTTTGCCCTTCTAGTGTATCGTTTAATATTGTCACACATCATTCAGCAAATGTGCTTAATTTAGCTGTCAAAACGACGTTTGATGATTCTCGTTTAATGCGAGCAAACTTGCATGAATTGAAAAAAATATATTTCATTTAAAAACACCGGTGATTTACCTTAAAATTTCTCAATAAAGCATAGAGCAATTGAATTCTGCAACAACAATGTTTTCTATTGCGCTGTTGCACTTTAATTTAATACATAACCATATATGACAAGGCTGACTTCCAATAAAGTGCTAAAAGCCTGATCGTGTTTTGGCATTTACTGAAGGA
Source organism: Platorchestia sp. MABIK (assembly GCA_014220935.1). NCBI lineage: Eukaryota > Metazoa > Arthropoda > Malacostraca > Amphipoda > Talitridae > Platorchestia > Platorchestia sp. MABIK. The sequence continues at coordinate 9,521 of JACJUY010009020.1, read as the reverse complement.
CGTTCTCTCTGAATAACAATGTTACATTGTCTGAAGAAACCATAGAAAAACGTCAGTGACAAGCTAATTTCGATGCGAAAAATAATTTCAAACCGAAATGTAGTTCGCAAGTAGTTTAGATATTAAACAAAAGGAGTCACACCCTTATTCTGCTGCTGACAGAATGTTAAATTAAAGAATTTAAAGCTGAAGCCTTGTGTGAGGAGGCGACATGAACATTCGAGGAACGTGTTTGAAGAGCTACTGCAGATTTATTCGTTGTCTGGCGCAGAACGGCGAAAGCTCACAATTCCTTTGTGGGAAGGTGAGAAGGAGAAAGCTCTTGTCAACAAGACATAACGCAACGGTCTACGTGGAAGATAAGTGATTCATCTCTCATTATGTTGCTCTTTGAATGAAGCCGTATTTCACACTTACATTGCACATGAAGAAGGAACAATTAACTTAATTTTTCTAAATCCCTCTAACATCACATTGAAAGCGATTCATGGAAACGATTTGGTTGACTTTTTCAACTCACCGGACAATGAAAATCGTTTTTTGAAAATTTTCATGAATGCATCAAACATGAATAAATGAGCTTCATAGAAAAAAATTCGTTCATCACACGCGACTTCTTGTTCTCTGGAACATCAGAACTGTCCCATACCATCATTAACGAAACAGATTCTGCCTCATTAACTGTCAGTTCAGCTGATATCGTTATTACCTCCTAGGTCTCCAGAGTATTTGAGGGTTCTGGATGCCTCATTTCAAATTCATTTCTTAGTTCAGAAGTAGGTGAAGAAATGAGGTTTGATGTCGTATGGTTTCGTTTCGTTTGAGTAGAAAATGGAAGCGTAGTTTAAAACTTCTTTATCAGTTTTCCTTTGTGCGTGAGTTTAGTGATCATTGACTTAAAGGCGATGGTTTCAAGTAAACTTTTTTTGGTACGAAAATGACGAGGTATGTTTGTGCAAATTATGGGCTAAGACGCTCATTTGACTGAACCCAATCAGCTTAAGTGGTCAGACATTATAGCATCAAAACTGCATTTGCCTGAAAATTTAGACTTTGATTGAGTCTCAGTGCATTATCCTACTGAAATTCATCCCCATTGTACGGAAAGACTTTGACCACTTTCTCAGCGATTTTAGTCTGTCTTTTGGCAATTATATTGCTAAAATCTAAAGCGTGACGCAGAGTCGTATGGGCCGTTCAAGTTCCAGGATAAATTTAAAATTCTGTGATTGTCTATCGAAGTCCGGTTGTTTAGACTTTTTACCGCTGTTTGGTAACCTTGCGTATTGCCCTCAATTTCGAAGAAATTTTTTCTTTCCCATTATCGTAGGGGAAATTTTCAGTGACATTATTGGTTGAGGAAACCATTTCATCACTCAAAATCTAGTTTGGAATCAATTAATTAAACATTTGGATCATGAAAGCGTTAGCCTTTCCGATATACGATGCTAAAATATAATTCCAAGATAACACAATATATTAAAAAATTATACAAGTGACATTTCCTAATAATATCTGTCGATCATTGTTAGCGAAAATTTTCAAATGTTAATCACTAAGTATGCATTGAATAGTGAACACATTCTGTCTCAGACACTCGCTGCAAACAGCACCTCCAGCAAACCATTTGTTGAAGCTGTTCAAAGAATAAGAAATGCTGAAAAAGGTTCATTGCAGAATTCCAAACTTGCAGGACTGAAGATGGAAAACAAACTTCTAATGGGAAATTAATTAAACTTTTCGAGCCAGCCCTCAGCGAAGGACTTACTTATAAGCAAGTCTTTTCGGTAAACCAAGCGACGGTCCTCCAAAATGTGATGAAATCGTTGCTCACGTAATAACTCAGACTGACCTGGAAAAGCTGCTGACGTCATAATTCGAAGTCTTTTATTTTCTTTAGGAAATTTTAGAGCTGGCGTTGTCAATATAATGACAATATTGGAAGTCTCTCCGTTGCCCCTTCACGAGCAGACACATGATCCATCTTTCACAAAAGTTAGAGATGCTGAGCATGTTTCTTTCGCTACCTCGGCTGTTGCTGTAATCTGAGACAATAATGATCGGCGAAGAAAAGAAAGGCACTGGAAGAGAGAAGCTTTAGGTGTACTTTACGCAGCAAATTCCTCGATCTGCAATTTGGTCACGTTCAGCAAAACGAAGCACCAGACCGTGTTTTGCTGCGCACTAATTCCCAGGAGCATTTTATTGCGACAACCAGCAATCACTGACTGAACTGCTTTTTTTTAGAGAGAAAAACGTGAGAATTTTTGGACAACCTAAAACAGAAAACACACAATACTTGGCCGATGTTTTGGCGCAAATTTTGGAGCGATAAAGCACAGCCTCAGGTTTGAAGGGCATGAGAAACGTCAGTCTGATGACGTGATATTATTTATTGGAAAATTTTAAAGCAAATCAAATAAGTGAAGTATTTTAGTTGTAAGTCTAATGAACTTAGATGTATTTCTCGAATGGGCGTCCAAATTTCATGCATTACTGTGTAAAAATTTGAGTTCAATGTATGTTGTGAGACAATAAATTTCGTTTTCAGCAGTTAATAACTCTAAATTATTCTCCGGGAGTTCCTGTTCAGCTAAAAACAAAATGTCAATCATTGAAATTTGTTTCACAAAACGCATCGGTTAATATTTTTCGTTGGTCTAACTGTCCATAATTACTGAAATGTTATATCCCATGTTGTTTACCTTTATATTAAAGCGATATTTTCACCACCCATTTACCGATGGTTAGTGCAAATACAATGTAACATCAAAAACAGGCAACAAGTAAACATATGTAGTACACGGAAAAGATATGAGCATGAGACACAGAAGCAACGATCTGCAGTTTTTGAATTAAGGACACAATTTTTGGAGATTATCTTCCTTCCGTGCAAGAATACTTTGAGAGAAAACCTTCACTCACTGAAGAGAACAAGTGTTGTGAAGTAATGTAGAAGAGTCTTGGTGTGAAAGGCTTTTAGTAATAATCCCAAACGGAAAAACCTTCATTCACTGGAGAGAACAAGTGTTGTGAAGTGATGTAGAAGAGAGTTGTTGGTGTGAAGGGCTCCCAGTAATAATCCCAAACTGTACACATTGAGCACGACAAGATTTCAACGCGGACAGCTGTAGAGATACCTGCGCACACGGTTTAATTAACGGGTCTTCGAAAGAGACCCGACAACTCCGCTTGTTTGTCCAGAGGAAATTGGCTGCATCTCATCAATTTCTGACGCTTGCCCGTGAGGGAGAATGATTTGCTGCAATTCCTAAAGTTAAACGGGTATGGAAGAGTGAAATAAAGAGCTGAAGCGTCTTTCATCGGCAGAATTGAACAAATCTATGAGAGATTATTGCCTAGTTGAGAAGGTGTAAACATTAAAATTCTCTCCTGTAACAAAATTAATTGAATTGTCTATAAATGGACTGGTTTGAATTCAGTATACCTTCTTAAATACGACATGAAAACAGTGTTTTTATGTTATTTTAGGCATGTAAAATGCTTGACTTTTAATTATTTAGTTCAGCAATTAAAATTGAGGCAAGAATGATCAAATAGACTGGCTAATGGTCCAAAACTTGAGTTTGTATGCAAATGTGCGAGAAGAATTTCGAGGCAAAGTTTACGATGACGAAAATACCACTGAACTCCAAGAAGTAAGTCGTAATCTGTAAATTATTCAAAAAACTCTTAGGGTTTAAAACGAGACGTGAGAAGCCACGTGGGGATGAGAAACTAGAAGTAAGAGAAAGATGTTAGCTACCAAAACTCAACCAATGGTGATGGAATATTTATGAAAAAGCACAGGCTGGTTTGCACTGAAGAAAAATAATATCAATGGAACACGAAATTCGTTCGGCAAATGCAAATTCATTTTTACTCTGTACATTAAATACTCAGTAACAACCAAATGAAACAAGAACATTCATGGAACAATAATTTCAAAATTTTCTAATACCTTGCATAACAGTTTACACCCTACACTTCCATTAACAAATGATTATATTGCGATATATACTTTTGCCTCACTAAATGCTCAAATCGCGAAATATGCTTCCATCATAGCAGACGATTAAATTGCAAAATACGCTTCCATCTCACTAAATGATTAAATTGCGATGTATACGTCCACCTCACTAAATGGTTAAATATCAAAATTTACTTCCATCTCACTAAACGGTTGAATTGCGAGATATGCTTGCATCTTACTAAATGGTTAAATTGCGATTTATGCTTCCATCTCACTAAATGGTTAAATTACGAAATATACTTCCATCTTTGAATGTGGCTGGAACCGCAAAACAAACAGTTCCTCCTGGAAGCCACGAAACTTGGGTCTTGCTTGCGATGTCTTGCCTACACGCTCTCTTGCCCAGGTAATGGGGCGGCTTCTATAAATAATAGCAGTACTTACTCTAGCTGCAGGTATCGTGCGAGATGATGGTGCTATTACTCATAAGATAGACCGCAAAAAGAATGACGATAATCGCCTTCCTTGACAGCACTGCGTCTTGCGTGCGACGCAGATCGTGAAACCCCCCGCAAGATAATCAATCATTTCACCCTGCTGAAAATGGCGAGTGTTTCTGCAAATGAAGGCTATGTTCTAATTTGAGTGGAAGTTAATTTTTTTCCAACTACGAATCATTTTCTCCAGTAGAAAAAAAAACGATTATTACGGTAGCACCAAAAATGCCCTTCTAAAATAGCACTTCCTTACTGTCTTGCAACAACAAAAAATGAGGAATAGTTGGAAATTGTCTGTGGTTAGCAATGTAGATAAAGGTCCACAATGATTTGCTCTTCAGCTGAACGTACACCTTGCTCTTCTTTTTACAGTACAAATTAACTTGAAATTATCGAATTCATAAATTCAGTTGCAATCAATTGAAGAAAATTTGCAGCATTTTTCAGTTTCAAATTTCTTATCGTTTGCTGAGGACGACCCACATGCTGAAAATTGAATTGTTTTCTTTGGGATGAATTGCTTTCCATGGTAGCATTGAAAAGACATCAAACTTAAAAAATAACAAAACATTCAAATGTTCATCCTAGGGTTGGTTAACTGAGCGGATTTAACAATTAGATTGAGCGTGAAAATTCTCTACATTTTACAATATGAGTTAGTACAACCCAATTGAAAATCAAGGACGTATCACCGGTGGATTAAGGACGTGGTGGTCGATTATGTACGATTTATAGGCTGGTCGGCATGCTCTGCCTTAACACTCCCTCTACGCGCTCCAAACTATGCGCGGTCGAGCACGGACGTGAAATTCAACGTTGGCCATGGTTGATTTGAAGGCGCAAAATTTTCGGTGGGTTACGGCCGTAGCATTTGAAAACGGCCATCCGTGGTTTACAGCCTTCCAAATGTATGCTGCCNATACATGAACTTCTTATTTGAAGCCCTGGCCTTCATAAAATAAATCATTTCTGTTCGTAAGATGTTGCAATAGGATTCGATGTTCGCTTTTTCGTAGTCTTTGAACAAGTGGGAAAAGACGTTGCCCTTACTTGAAATCCTGAAGAGGGTCAAGACGCCAGTGTGTATTTTCGTGATCATCGTAGGGTGAACGTTAGGGTTCGAAAAGGCAATCCCGAGATCGCTTCGTCTGTTACACGCTCCATCAACCGCAAACAATAAGTATAAAACAATAACATCTTCTCATAAGGAAATGATTCGATGGTGTATAGTTCAAACCCTTCTCGCACCTTTCCAAACAAACTTCTTTTATTTGTTAGTTAGGAGATGCTACGTACCACGTTTAAGAAGGCTTCAACTACCATCTAATCTAATTTGCATGCTATGCACCATGTGTATACACAAATTAGGCCAAGCTCTTTAATCGCTCTATGAATTGCTGTGATACTGAAGAGCTTTTCTTAGCCAATGCCGATAATGGCATTGACCTTGATGATTTTTTCGAGGCAAGCTAGAAAGCGAGGTTTGCAAATTTTGTCTTTGTTGTGTAATCCCTGCCAGATCCCTCAACACGTTAAGAAACATCGTAAATCGTCTACCTTTGTTACTAGAGGGATTTCACAATAAATGCTGGGCTTCGGCCCGCGCAACGACGCTCACAGGTAACTGAACGTTTTGACTGCTCAATTACGTAATGTTTGTTTTCACAATGACTTTTAAGGTTAATGAACTCAATCATTGGACGATCTTTTGATGCCAAGTATCGGCTTTATAAATAACTGAACACAACTAATGCACTTCAGTGTTACCAACGTGTAGAGGGATCAGAATTACCCAGGTTTCAAAAATTGAATGGATTTGTGTGGAAGACCCTTTTGACACTGAGCTACGCTCGTGTTAATCGATGAATTAATCATGCTAATCATGTTAATCGTGCATGTTAAGAAAGATTCTTTTTTCATGATAATTGTTCGCACAACTACATTCTCTTGTCAACTATATTCATTGTACTATTCATTGTTTGCATCATCTTGTTTGTCGTGTGTCATGCTTCAGTTGAGCTAGGTTAAAGAGTAAAAATGCGATTGTATCACTTCATGAGGCGTGAATGATAAGCGTCGGATGTAAACTGCTTTGTAAGGTAATGGCAGATACGTTCAAAAAATAAGGAATTGGTCACGATTCAGGAGTGAGCGTGTTGAGTGCCAAGTTTAGAAGCGGTAGATTCAGATGATTACCAGCTCATGGACTAAAATTTAAACTAGGCTCGAGTGAGGTAGGCGGAGGTCTTGACATGAATTAAAAAATAAGTTTGCTGTCAAGTGGGACTGTTGTGACATTTTCAAGGTGCATCGACCTATGCCAAAAAGTAGCCAAGAAAAAAAATGAAGTGTTCAAAAATTTTTTACTGCTAATTTCGACAATAGCAATGCGATAAAACAGATCGGGAAATGAGAAGCAACGAATGATCGGTGTTTTGCATGAGTTGTCGAGAAGGAAAGTGCCTTGATTATCAAGGTGATATGAATGAAAAAATAACATTTCCTATTCTCTTTTCATATCCAGACTAAAATTTCTTGTTTTGGTTTTCTGAATTTCTCGTACCCCATTTCAAATGAAGCAACGCAGAATTAAAACTTTATTGTTATTTTATACCTTCGATCAAGTTTGCTCGGTTTCTACAATTTGTTTAGTTAGATTGGAAGTAGCAGAATTGAAAACACATCTTTACTGCTCAATTGCATTTTATCTTTTCAAAAAGATGTGAAAAATCTACTTGCACGATTAAATTTAAACTTTCACACTGTAGTCTACAATCAATGAAGGTAGTGATATAATTGGAATGCTATTCGTTGATAACGGTACGTGACTGTGCAAATAACCTTGTGGTACACATGTGTACCAATACGTATTGTACATGTTGAGCAAGAAATGCTCACTCTTCCATTTTTCTCTATTCATTCACATCGACACAAAACCCTTTACATCGCTCGCTTAAGTTTATGCACACTTTCAATATCTTTCTGATGAGCTTTCTGAAAAAAAAACTCATAAAGGAATCGATCTCAGAAGCAAGACTCCATAAATACTGTCTCATTAAATGTCAAGGGCCAGGAAAGCAGCGTATGACGAATGGGTGCATATATTTCTGCGACCGCAATCATTTGATGGTCGTATAACTGGCGGAGGTGGCTATGCGTCATTCGTTCAATGGATACGATGTCATAAACGCCCGATATTGCCGGTCGACATCTGCTGCCGTTGCTGCTCAGCTCCCAGTAACCTAACGGGCCACACTTGAAATATTGCTCCAACCTTCCTCCGCCAAAAACTCTTCGGGTTTTCTACGCCGTATTTGGTAACAGATTCCCTTCAGTTTCCAAGCAAGGGCTTCTCGAGGAGCTGAGCTGTGTCGCCGGTTCGAAGTTGATTGATATTTGTAAAATTTTTTGCTCTAGATCGTATCTAAGGGAGAAGTTTAAAACCGAATTACGAAATTAAAAAAATACCGGTGGGGAAATATTTTTTATAGCTTCTTCTCCCACTGAGAAGGGTACTGTAGATTTGAACGGTTGCATTCTAATCAAATGTCCCATGAATTTCATGTCGCTGAAAATATAGTTAGTTTTCTCTATGTCGCGAATTCTTCAAAGTTTTTATGAATAATTTTATTAAACTGATTCATGTCCGTTTAAAACTTTATGAAAATATTCGAGGAGTACTTAAACAAAATTTCAAAAATATATGAGGTCTATTATTACATGAAAAATTCTGTCAAATTTAATTGACCAAAATTTAATAATACTTCAACAGAGACAATCCTCTTGTAACTCGAATCAGTCATCATCCCTTGTGGGAGGATGACTGATTGCATTCCCGCATTTGACTGATTATATCCCTTGATTACATCCTTTGTACATCCCTTGTAATTTATACACTGCCTCTGCTTCTATACTCTGTACAGAATATTTCACGATACGGAGGAATTATTTTGTATCAAGCTCACGTTCAATTTGGAATACATGGAAGATTATTGACAGCAAACTCTCGCCAATTTCCAAGCTTTGAAGTATGAAGTTTCTGCGTAGATTCTCTTGCTTCTGGAAGCAATAATTACTATATAATAGTTTCATCTTTACTCTCAGCTGTTTGGAAAGTTTCACTCAGTTAATAAAAGTTCTTCCAACAACTCGTCTTTTATGTAAATAACAATGATTTCACTCATGTTTGTCTCTTGGTCTTATCATTGTAGGCTACTTTACATTTAAGAAATATAAATCAAGCCAAATTGGACATGAGGAAAATCGTAATTGCTGGCGTCACCATTCCATCGAAATATTTCCACCAGAGACAGAATTTATTTCACGCATCGTCAGCCACAGGGCACGGTTCACAGACTGTCCTTCTCTGCACGCCGTGGTGGTGTCGTATAAAGTTTACCCCGTTTTCATTTCATCATAAATCCATCTTCACGTTTTTTTCCTCTCCGAGCGATGAAAGAATTCGGAATTTTTAAAAGCTTTCCTTCCTCCCGCAGAATTGCTGTGCCACCGTTTGGAGTTCTCGAGCGGTCACCGGAAGCACGCTCGCAGAGAGCTGGCGAGCGGAGGCCGAGAGACAAATTTGGCCCTCATGACACCTGAAGCACAAAATAACTCGGATGTGGTGGCCCAAATCGGCGGAACTGCGACTATCCGTTGCTACACGTTCTACCTCGGTGACGAGCTGGTCAGTATGCATTCATTCTTTGGCGCGAGCTATGTATGTAAACGAAGTTTTGTCAATGTAATTGAGTGGATTTGCATGAGTACCAAGTAATTCCCGTCCGTAAATGATCAAACGTTACAACATTTTTCGAATATCTAAACGATTAAGATTAGCCGAAAATCCTCCATTGAAAATGAACGTAATTGGAACTATTCGGAGCTAGTTATTACATAGAAGAGAACATCTTAGTCTGGAATTATTTGGCCGAGGTGACTTCTCTTCTCCCGAAGACTTTGACCTCAAATTACATAGTTTATCAAACAAGGGTAGCTAATTTCTTTATAGACTACTAACAGATGATAAACATTGGCTTTCAAAAACAAAA
>JACJUY010009019.1:11894-21924 GCA_014220935.1 Platorchestia sp. MABIK | reverse complement strand
CAGGAACACTTCACATTACTTTACGAAGGGAAAATATAAGAAGTTGTGAGTAGAAGATTCAGAAAGTGTATCACAAATCTAATAATCAACTAAAAAAATATAATCGAGAATTTTCTGAATTTTGAAATATTCTAAAGACCTGCCATCAGTTCAGGTCTGTTTATAAACCAAATCAAACGAATTTTCTATAAAGAATATTGAAATACATTTTACAGAAGACTAATTTAAAAAAATACAACATACTGCAACCTAAAAGACATTGCAAAACATTTTTCACAACTTTTTTGTTAACAAAGGCAAGAGCATGGCAGATAATAATGATCCAACTCATCTTTCACACAATGGGAAAAATTAAAGAAAATAATTATTCGCTCTGTTTTGCACCAAGTATTACCGCCGACGTTCTTGAAAGCATAAAAAATTGTAAAAGTAAATCAAATGGATTGAAACCGTTCTGAGTCAAAGTATGAAAATATATAAATGACTTATATCTACGATCATTTCAGAATTAACAAATCATTTTCTTTCGTTAGAAATTTTCACAAGCCATGAAAATTGGCCGTGGAACTCCCATTTCCAAAAATTGCGATAACGCCATATGCAGTTCTCGCTTCTATCTTTACCAGCATGGGTAAATTATAGTAATATCATGTTTCAATTTCACATACTGTACAACAATTCGATCATTTTAGTGTGTGCTTAGCTTTAAGAGTTCTAGAATGAATGAAATTGCATGCGTAATGCAAAGTTCCCATAAGATACCCTAGAAGCCATTGAACTTGGTGGGCCTACAAATAATTAAACCTCGACCTGCCAATTGGGATAGTTCTACGTGACGATTCCACTGGTATTGACGTGAGAAATGAAATGTCTCAATTATTGTTTAAACTTAGATGGCTCAACAGCGGTATGGAAAAAATGCTATCTAAAATCAATTGCTATAGTTTTATGTAATGATTCCACTGGTGTATTGCTCGAGAAAATAAAATGTGTAAATTATCGTTTAAACTTAGCAGGCTCTAATGCAGCTTGAGGAAAAATGTTATCTAAAACCAATTTCTACAAGGCAATGTGAGGCCTTTTGAAGTAAAAAATTTCTGCGGGAGATTTTGCAGGCGTAAAACATTCGAGAATACAGTAGAAATTATGACCATTCGCAACTAATTAATTTGCTATTTAACAATCAGTGACCAAAATACCAGCTGCTAATGTGTTTCTTCAGAAACAAAAATAATTTGAGAATGCCGATGAAATCGAAAATACTTGTGCATCGTTAAAGTCAGTGAAGGGACTGCAAAATGATTTATAAAAATTTTTCAGGATAGCTACCATGAATTTCAATGTACTGATTTTATGTTAGTAGCAGTTAATAGAAAAGAAGAAATACAAGTTATTTCTAATAAAGTTGATATAAAATTCAATATTGGTTTTTAAAATGTAACGTAAAAATCTTTTGCTGGCAAATGTACGTGGGTACTACAACAGCCTATGTCAATATTTGTGAAGAATGTTAGGAGAAAAACAAGAAAATGTATTCCCAGGTGAAGGTATTCTAAGATTGGTTATGGTTATAAACAACTGTGATAATAGAATATACAAAGACACAGACACATAGAAGTAAAACGCTTTTGTTAGCCCACACTAGAATTGACATTTGAGCTGTGGCTTCTGCGATATCAGAGAAAATATTGAAAATATATTGCATGAAAGCAATTTATTCTCTATTCAAAACCAAGGTTGATTTGGTAGAAATTTACAACTATCCTTTCGCGCATACATATCAAAATAGCACCAAGTAATTGGCTTCAAAGAAGGGGCATTGACACAATATATTTATGATAATTAAAATATAAAATAATTCTGGAAAAAAAATAAAAAAAAAATCATTAATTTCTACTAAAGCTACAACAACGATTTTTTCACAATATTTGTTGATGTTGAATAATTCTTAACATGGGGGACTTTCACTGCCACTCGAAATCATTAGAAGTAATATAATAGCCCTTTTTATTCAAATGAATAAATAATCGAAGAAAATACATAAACTGTGTTTTTTTTGTTAGTTTACCTTGTGTTTAAAAATTTACAACTACTTCTCAGAAAAGAAAATCGGTGAGCATTGATGAAAACATGAGCTTAGCGATTCTGCGATAGTTACCAATGTTGTTGGAAGTATTGTGAGTGGAAATAATATAGTGTACATTTAAATTTATGTAATTCACTAACATTATTTATTTGTAATCGAACGTTTTAGAATTATATACAGTCTGGTGATTTTGACTTTCCAAATTTTCAGGAATTATTTGCGAATGAATTTTTGTGAAGTTGAGAGACAGATTAAACACTGAGAAATTAAAGCGAGGTATATAGAAAATCCAAACTGTATGCGTCGGTGGCGTAAATAGAGATACTACTTCATTCCACGTTCGAAATTTCACTTTTATTTCTTATGTTCAAAGAGAATCCAGGCAGTGATTTCTGCATTTGTAGACAACGATTTATCGAAATGTTTCAAAGCAGCGGTTCGAGAGTTGATGAAAAGATTCTGTGCCTCGAGTTAAAACGCAAGAAAGAAAGAAAAACAGCTTATTTCTAAAACTGACAAAACGAAATTAGAGTTATTTTTGAAATTTCTTAATATAAAGATACTTGGTCGATAAAATGAATATGGGTGTACATACTAACTTTTATATCGCCTTTGAATGTTTTTAAGTTTTTGTACAGTTGAATATATGCAACGTGCATCCATCCCATGATAAGTGGTTTTCACGAAAAGTGTTCAATGGAGGCCAGTGGCACATATCCTCGTCAATCATGCATGAATGGGGCAAAAAAGATCAGGGTTTCCTAGGCTCTGACTAGTTAGGCAGGGGAGTGCGACAGAGAGGAGGAGGGTTGCAGGCTGGCTGAGGCCAAACTGAGGGACAACAGTACTTTAGAAAGACCTATTGTTGGAGACCGCGTGGCATGACATGTGCGGAAATCCAGATAGATCGCCTTATTACTAAGGCTGCCATTCGAATGAATGTTATTTGTTTAGTTGACCAGGCACGATTTGTGCGTTTTCAGTAAATCAGGTTCTGGTCAGGTGACTACGACATTAAAAATATGTTTACTTAAATCACCCGCCATGCAACCCTCGGCAGTCTCGTCCCAAATTTCGCCCCGCACAGTGCTACTGGTTCAGTCGCCACTACAATCCTGGCGTTGCCGTGACGAGGGCTGCGTATTGCGCGAAGCTTTGGGTCACCGGGAGGTGCCTGTTGGTACTGCTGAAGTTTGGCGCCGTAAGACAGGGGTTGAGTGCGGAGTTAATCGGATAGCACCCAGGGGTACGTGGGTTGGTTGGCCATTGTGATTTGCTGTCAACGTATCAATTTCGTGCTCTGGTCAATTAGGGTGCAACGCCACACACGCATTCGAATATACTCGTAACTTATAATAACTGGATAACTTATAACTTATAACTTGAAACCTTATGAACTTACAACTTATAACTTGAAACCTTATGAACTTATAAAAAACTTATAACTTGAAACCTTGTGAACTTATAACTTATAACTTGAAACCTTATGAACTTATAACTTATAACTTGAAACCTGATGAACTTATAACTTATAACTTGAAACCTTATGAACTTATAACTGATAACTTGAAACCTTATGAAATAATAACTTATAACTTATTCCTAATAACTAGAATTGAAACGCAATTCCGCAGCTGATACCTTATCAGCAGCCTCGGTAGGGGTTGAAGTGGTTCCGGGGTTATTTCATGTCCTTGGAAGCTCAAAGTGCTTGTTTTCCTTACAGGCCGTTAGGGCTAGGTCTTTCGGGTCAAGCGGCGGGCGCTGGCGTGTGGCAAGAGCTGCGTGTTTGCACTCGGGCCCGATCAGTGCCACTCTTCGCCCATTGATTCGTTTAACTTTACTGCTGCTCCTAATCTTTCGTTTAATTCAATTAAAAATCTCAACCCGGACTTTCTTTAACTCCATCAGTTTTTTGTATATGACACAACTTTGTACACTCGTAGCCAGGCTTCACATTTTCAGCTTTGCTTATAATTTTCACTGATGTTAGTAGAATATGATAGCAGTTTTTTACAGTTGAAGGTGGTAGCGAACACATTCAATGATAATGGGATTTGCAAACGTGGTGCGATTGTTTTTCCCTCGCATTTAAGACAATTTAAATACCATTGTTTCGCACATCCGACTTCGACCGGGTCAGAACGTAACCGAGTAAGAACGAAGCCCATGCCAATGTTTGTACAAGAGATTGAGGGAAAAACATAATGATGTAATTTCACAGTCAAGTAATTCCAAGGTTGATTTTGTTGACGAATAAATGTAATAAAAGAAATATAAAGACAGGAACTCAGTGAAATATTTGAAGGTACATTTTCCACGTACATTAACATTTGAGCTTCGGTTTTTGCGATGCCAGGAACTAATTTTGAAGGAATAATGGTTAGAAGAAAATGATCCAGCTTTCAATACTAAGAAGTCAAAACTGCTACTTTTGAAAATGTTTTTTCGGACAAACATGTCAAAATAGTTAGGTTAATTACATCAAAACAACATGTTGTAATTCACACAATAAATTTATAACATTTCCCACCTAAATGCTTGACCATAACAATATAAGGAAGTGTATTAGGTAGTGTGACTAGTTGATAGTTACTAGAAAAAACGGTAATTAAAACAAAAATGCGCGTCGTTGGGTTAGCAGTTTTGCACTAACTATTGTACGTGTATTCATAATACATGTATACAAGCGATCACATCGCATACGCTCACAGAAAAAACTTTAGTTCAAAAATTTAGAATTGGGTCAAGAACTTTGTGGCTGCTTTGATAGTAAGTAGTACAGCAAATAATTATCGTTGAGACGCAAAATGACGAGCTATTTTAGTCTCAAATTCTTTCATTGTTTGAGGGATTTTCATACTCTGCGAAAGTTTGTTCCACAGTAAGGCGCCTGATATTGACAAAGCTTTTTGCCTAATATCGGATGAACGGTAGTTGACTATAAGACAATTCGGTTCTTGGTTGGTTTGTTACACTGGGGGGCAGGAATTGTACAATATCGGCATTGCGCTGAGGGAGATGTAAAGAGGAAAATACGTTTCATGAGTGAAGAACCTTTGTTGGACTCGAGTCTAGCCGAGTTTATTAAGGAGATGGGTTGTATGATAAATCTTCTTGAATTTACCTCTGCATACCTCCTTGGCTGCGAAATTCATACATTTGAGTAACTTTCATTGAAGATATTGAGGTATGTTTCCCATTCGAGGCTACGATAGCGCTAAAGATTGAATGTCTAATCATTTAAATTTTCCTTCAAGCATACTTTTTATACGGTGAAAAACATTAAAGTTCCGTAAATTCTGTAGCAAAATTTCTCAACGTGAGATTGAAGAACATATTTTGATCAAACCAAATGCCTAAATTTTACACTTTTTCCAATGGCTTTTTTTACCACTCCCCACCGTGAGTCAGGTTTGGATAATTTTTTAATTGTTTCGTTGGATCTGATTGTAATGCATTGTGTTTAGTTCGCATTTAGTTTTAGGCCATTTTGGTCATGCCACGATTTCAGGTCACTCAACAACCAATTCTGCCCCAAAATTTGTCGTAGCAATTAGAACATCATCTGCAAACATAGAGATTCGACTGTTAGAAGGCACTGGAGGGCTATCATTAATGAAAATAGAAAACAATAGCTGATCATGAGTAGCGCCCAGAGGATCGTCAATAGTGTTCTGAATGAATGGGGATAATTTGTTATGTAAGCGGACTTCATGTAATCGATTTAATAAGTAACTTTCAAACCATTTTGTGTCTACTCCTAACTTCAATATTTTTAGTTTGCCACTCATGTTCTACGCTTCCGAATGCTTAGAAGAGATCAAGCAGCAGTGTGAGTGCAACATTCTTTTCATCGATGTCACTGCTTATTTTTTCTGCGATGTTAAGCAAACCATTTTGAATATGAACGTTTTTCCTATAGGGATATTGATTTCGATGAATTTGTGAGAGATGACAGTGGATTTGTAACGTCTCTTTCTAATTATTTGGACACGACAGGTGGAAGGCTTACTGACCTGTAATTTGATGCCGTATTAATATTTCCATTTTTATGCAACGGTCTAATTGTGGAGTGCTCCCATTGGTCGGGGAACTTGTTAGTTGTTATTGATGTAATAATTATTGAATGAATCATTGCTGTAACTGGGAAGCTATATTTGAAATATTGGAGGCTGATACCATCATGTTTGACTGCCTTTGTATTTTTGCAATGAGTATAGAATTTTCAGTAACACTGGTAAATTGACAAGACGTAATCTCCACCTGACACGTTCACGTGCAGAAGCAGTAGGGCAATTGTTTGTAACTGAAGGTTGATTTTGGTTTGTATTTCATACTCCATTTAAACACTTGAATACCTACTTTTGGAAAGAAAATGTTGAAATCAGTAGCTGTTCCGATCGGGCTTACAAAGTTGCTTCTGTAGTTTAAATATGTATATTGAGCTACCTCACTAATGATTTCCCACATTCATTTCGAATTATGTTTTACCGTTAATAGTTCCTGGAGAAAGTGAGTTTATTTTGCTTCCGTGATTTTATTTCAAATAATCTTTTCCTGCTCCTTACATCTGATGCGTAGAGAACAATTTGACCTTTTTTCCCTCACCCAAGTGAGTTCTCCTTATTCTGCTCAGCTCTTTAATTTCGCCTGTAATCCAAACATCGTTTAGTTTTTTGAGATGTAAGGTGCACGCACATTCGTTAAGAGCTGGAGTAATATTTTCTCTGAAGATTGAAACTTGTATATCAACAACATAAGATTTCATCATGCTCTGAAATTCGTTCGATAAACCTGTTAAGTAATTTTTTATGAAATTGTTCCGCTGAGTGGAGAAAAAGATTTTACGTATATAAAAATGCAACTCGTTTGTGAACACGGAAAAAAAATTTCCATGATGCGAGATTAATGAAGAGACACTTGTTTCGTGATTGATTGGTTAAAAACTATGAACTACTGATCTATTATCTGCTTGAAAATATGAACACTTGCGCCACAGATAACGTTCATTCTATGTAGTAGCTCGGAACAGACCACAAAGTTTGTGGAGCACTTCATTTTCTACCGTCAAAATAGCTCGATTTTTGGTGAATATCACGCACAAGCTAAAAAGAACCTGAATAAAAATTAAAATTAAATCATTGTTAACGTTTCAGAATCTCAAAAATCTACCTTCAGTGCTGCAACATGAAGAAAAAAGTAAAACTTGAAACATCCAAATAAATAATGAAATCTAATATTAAAAAAAAAATATTGACTTTAAACATTCATATGTCTTTAAAAAATTAACACGTATTTTCATTTACTCACACATCCACCAACCCGCAGTCACACAAACGTACGCATGCACATCACCATTCTCACATATGTAAAAAAGTTCAGAATTATCTCGGAAGGTTGGAGCAATGGATTGTCTGACTGCACTTAAATTCATATTTGGAGTAAGTTACGTCTACATGAATAAGGAATCTAAAATTCGAAGATCTTGTGTGTTATTTTCAAAACAAGTACAGATATCATTGCTGTTAACTGAAAGAATTAATCCACAATAATTGCTGATTGGGTAGAAAAGGCCAGGATGGCTTATTCTTCGGAAAATTCCTGGATGTTGGCTAAATTTTAGGCTTAGGCTTTTTAGGCTTCTTTCTTTTTCCCATACACCAACATGAGACCGCATGCAGCAATCTTATTCATCATAATATATGCATCCACGCTAACAGGCACTGTTCCAATTGTTCCTTCATCTTAAAAAAGGTGCTAACCAATACCTAGTTCTACCAAAGACTCTGAGGCCTTTCTGAGTAAAAAATCCACGTATCAAAGGTCTGACTTCTTTCTTTCTCTGCATCCAAATAACCAATGAATGATTCCTCTACGTATAAAATCTCTGGGAGACAGGATATTCTATCAGAATTTCCGATGGAAGATTTGAGATACTTTTTGATGCGTTATAATTTGCTGGTGTATTTAATTTCACGGAGGAATATTTCATGTGTTCTGAATTTACGATATACTCGATGCCGTAGAGCCTGCATGATGTACAATTGAACTCACTCCTAATTTTATTTCAGTTTTACATCTCATCAGAATGTTTATGTTTTACTTCGCCAGTATAGCGAGCTGTGCTGAAGTGAAACTAAAATGCTGAATCCTTGTGCACTCGAAAATGGAAAAAAGATTAATCTAAAAATTTTAAATACCCTGGTGAAACACCAGTGAGGTTTTTTCATGATAAAATTCAATTTATAATGAGGAAAATAAAAACAATAATGATTTAATGTTACAGTACTGAACTCAGACAAAGGCCTGACATCTCGTCGAGAATTAGTCAAGAATTGAAATACTTAATAAAATGATACTTTTCTAGATACTTTTCAGACTTCATCACATGTTGTTCAAAAATTTAAATGTTCTTTCCTCGTCTTGAAATTCGTAATATAAAATTGTTACTCCGCATCGTTCTGAATAAATTGATCATAACTTCATAAAATAACTGTTTGTTCTAGGATAGTATAGGATAGAAATACCATTTACAAATGGAAAATCCAGCATATCATGAAGTTTTTCAACTTTTATAGGCTTCAAGTCAATCAGCGAGGTGCTTAAACGCACGAGAATCTTTGTAGACATGACCTTCTCTCCAGTTTCTCTCATCTTAAACTCACTAAATATTATGATATATTGTACACATAAATTGACCCGGGATAATTGACCGAATTTACTCTACTGCGAAAGATTCCGATGACCCGCATTACTAACGACTAAGAAAAATGAAGAAAACTTCGGATCCATCTTAAGTCTCCAAGAAAGTTAATAAAGGATTTTTAATTCAATCTACTCATGTCAGAGCGATGATCACACTGAAAAAATACCCTTTACCTAACACGAATGAGATATTCCGCTGAAGAACAATTGAATTGATAACTTTCTTTAACAACAAGTAGTCGTTTTAGAAAGAACTCAAGGTAAGCCTTTCAACCGAGATCTGATAACGCAGTATCAGAGCGTACCTCTCCCGCTTACAGAACAACGCTAACTCGACAACCACAGCCGATCATTTGTAGAGCGACAGCGGTTATGTAACGGTATCAATGCGACTCAATAGGAAGTACGCTGCAGAGAGTTGCCCTCAAGCTCATCTTGAGGATTAGTGCTCCTCTTAGGATATAGGATATACTCTAGCTTTACATGAGAAATACAGTGCCTTTACTTATCACCATAAGGTAACGCTTTACTGTGGTCACCGTGGTAAAGTGATTGAGAGAGAGCGCTCTTTGCAGGAAGTGTCGGCAGTTCGAAATACGGCCGAGCAGTGCCGCTCGGCGGTGATTGTCCTCGTTAAGTAAAAGGAGAACTCACCCATAATTCCTCATTCCACCCAGGTGTCAGAAATAGGTACCAGATTGACTGGGGATCCCCGTCATTGCATCCAGATGTTAGTTATAAGGTACTTGAAAAAACAAAGTAGAACATGATATGCATCAGGATTGACTGGATGAAAACAACCTTTCCTACACTTCAAGCATTAGATTACAAGTTACTCCCAGCATCCCCACCTTCAACATAGATATTCCATGAGAGGAAGGAGAAGATACCATTTAGCATGGAATTACTGAAACGAGGAATCTATGATTCCTTGTACGCGCAAACAGTAAGATTAACAGAAGTTTGTGACTCCCGATGAACGTTAAAGAAGAAAGTAACAGATGCTAAAAAAAGACAGCACTGTACTCAAAATAGATACTTCGAAACGTAAAAAAAGGAATGTTTTATTCTATTTTAACAAAATAAGCCCGACTCAACTTTTACTGAACCATTCTCACGCAGTGTGTTCAAATTACTGCACGTTATCCTTTATACCAAATAACATTGGCGTTCTCAAACGTTTAATCCTTGGCCCTCTCCTCTTTTCAATTCTTATTATTGATTTCCCAACAATAC
>JACJUY010009018.1:21801-35101 GCA_014220935.1 Platorchestia sp. MABIK | reverse complement strand
GGAAAATAAAAAATGAACTATATGAAATAGTTTCTCATAATGTTCATATTGTTTGACTTGATTAGCTGTACAAATGTTTTCTTGTTACAGTTAAAACATAAATTTTCAAGAGGATTCTCCTACACCGTGGTTTTATTACACGAGAGGATATCCTCGCACCATGTTTCTGCTTGGCTAAGCCTGAGTGGCTATTTACGGCTTGTCCAAGACAACAAGTATATAAATTTGGATCCAAAAATCTTACAATAAGATCTTGATTTGGAGCAGAATATTGTAAAGATGACTATTAGTCCCTCACCTTTTGTGGTACGGAGAGCATTGCATTCGAGCTTGTGTCCCAGCTTCCAATGCAGCGACTGGTGAGCTTTGCAACAGTAGTGCACGCAGTGGCATTGTGCGCATACCTGCACACAAGCAACACCTTGTGAATGAAAGTACAGCAAGCCTCACCTAGTCAACACTAACCTAATCAACACTCACATAGTCAACACTAACTTAGTCAACATTGCCTCATCACAAGACCTTGTGACTAAATGTCAGTCACTCTCAGTCAACAATGCTCACAGAACATTCAGTGAATGAGAATACAGTAATAGTATAGTAGTTATTTCAAGGCTCCATTTTCACTGCAAAAATGTTTTTACGCAAGAAAGAGAACGGAGAATTTATGATGAACCAAAAAGAATTGGAGCCAAGGGAAAAGTATTTTCCCACACCTATGGCAGCAGCAAGTTGAGACGGAAGAAGAAGAAAAGACAAAAAAGAAATAGTGAAGAAGGCATGAAAACAGAAAAAACAAAGTAGGTACAGAAGATAGAAGTTCCGAAAGTTTAGCTATAGCTGAGGTAACCTAGCCTTTCATGGTTTCCGATTACCACATAATACTTTGTAATTAAAACATCTTACATTGCAGAGAATGAATCCCTCAACACCATGTGACTATAAGTGAAGCAAAAAGTCCTCTAGTCAACTGTTTCCATCCCATTTTTACATCAGACAAAAAATCTTTAGTCAACAGTCCCAACATTATTTAACCACAGTACATGAGACTTGCCTTGTCACCACGACCTCCACACACTGAACACAAGTTGAGATAGTCCAGAGCGCTAGGTGTGTGGCTGTTCTGTTCAGTCATGGCAGGAGGTTCGTAGGGATAGAATGGGTTCTTACGCGGCAGCTGACACCTGAATGCCTTGATGCCCTTACTTGAGTTCGGTTGACAGCATTGTCCATTCCGACATACAAACAGGAAAATCGTTCTGCAAGCATGGAAAGAAGCGGTGTAATTATTATTATTCATTGTTGGTACTATTACTATTATTCCAAAATCTCTGTTCAAGATATAGAAAATAACATTTGCACAAATTAAAACCCAAGTTATTTTTCAAACATCTTCTACTCAACAAATATTTTACAACAAAACCAATTCATTGAAAGAAATTCTCATTGCAATTGCATGTCATTAACTCAAAAAGCTCATCACCCATTAGCTAGGTACAACACATTTTCCTTCAGGGAGCGCTAATTCCTATTAATACAATAGTTGTATTGCCCTGAAGGGTCTCAAAAGCCAGGTTTGATCCCATTAGGTAATGAATTTTGTACGAAGTGGCAAAGAAAATGGTTCGTTAGAGTTCAACTTTGATCACATTTAGAGTTGAATTTTTTTTCTGCAAAAGCACTGTCAATCAACAAAATATACAACAGAAAAAACCAACAAGCAAGCAAGATGGAATTATTTACAGCATTGGTGGAAAAAAACAGTTAAATGATTTGGTATCACAGTAGAATTCACCTTTGGGGACTTGAAGAAATCAGAAAAAATATTTGTAGTCATCATTTTACATCAGAAAGAGTTCAGCACAAAGGTTTATTTATCAAACCTTAAAGCAATGTTTAAAGAAAGGTTTAGCCTAAAATAAAGGTTATTCAGCAAGATTTATTTTTTCAGGGTTATCATTCATAACAAGGCTTATCATTCAGTGAAATTTTTCACAATTGTAATGTAAATAAAAGGCAAGATTGAATTATCCATTAAAAGTTAGCCTCTCTTATCACAACTAAGAGGTGCTTTAATTAAGAGAGCAAGCAAAAAGCACCTTCAAGTGTGGAACTAAGGAGACAGAGAAGCTGTATTTGCAGACACAGCACGAATAAAAATATTTCATAAAACAAGATATGAATTAGTTGAATAAGAATGTAATAGGAGTGGAAAAAAGAAAAAGGACAGCAGTGAACAAGAAAAAGATATTGTTCTGAACTCAAAAAAAAAAATTTTGCTTCAATTTGAAACCTCACATGTTCTGAAAGTGCTGATTCCTATAGATACAATTGTAACATCTCTCTGAGGGGATACAAGTGCAAAAATAAATGAGTAAAATGTCACTGTGATTAAAAGGCTTAGGGTTACACAATCCATCATCAGCCTCAGCCTGTAGAGATTCTGCTAAGTGTAACTACTTGATTGCCAAATAACTCTACTATTATAAATAGTTATTAATAGCCTTGAACTATTAGTAATTGCTAATAGTGGTTAATTAAACTATTAATAGTTACTAATAGCCTTGAACTATTGAACATTATTAGTTCAAAAGACAATAATAAATTCGTTCTACCTTTTCTTCACTCTCAAAAGAGTGAAGAGAAGGGGCCATTTAGTATAGATTGCAGAAAATGGGGAATCTATGCAAAATTTTAAATCTCCACACAGGAAGCTCTGCTCATAGAAACAGCAAGTTATGAATGAAAATGAAGAAAAGGCAAGTAAAAGACAGCAAAGGAGCAATGAAAATCGAACAAAGTAAAGCATGTACAAAAGCTGGAAATCCCAAAGGCCTATTAATAGCTGAGGTAACCTACCAGTCTCTACACTGGGAGGGACAAGGAGAGTTAAATATAGGACAGGCAAATGTAACTAACCTAAGCTTCGTGTCTCTCCTACACCCCTAGGGAAGCTAAACGTAAGAATGCTATGATAATATTCAGAGTAAATGAACCTCTCTGATTATTGAGATTTAATATTTCGAAATTGTTGTAGGGTGGAAATTCCTTATAATACTTCAGCCATCTCAATCACAAAGACAGTCTTGAACAAGTGGTAAAATGAAACCATGATGTTTAGTAGTTTCCTTGGAAAAAAATTTGAATGACCAAATCCAGAGGCACAAAGACCAGAAGAAAATAATTAGATTAGATTAGATTATTCGTTAGTTTAAGCCTCCCTATCCATCACAAAGGCAATCCAAAGAAAGGAAGGAGGAAAGCACCATTTAGTATAGAGTTAAGGGAATGCAGAATCTATGCAGAAAGGACATAGAAAAGAATGAGTAAATTGAGAAAGAAGATTAAGAAATAAGATAAAAGTTGAAGAAGAAAGTAGTAGGTGCTGAAAAACAGGACAGCAGTGAATAAAAAAAAAAGATGGTCCTTAACATAAAAAAAAACATTCTACTCAGAAAATGTACAGAATGATGTGAGCAATACAAACACTTGATGAATGGGATTTACTGCACCGTAGAGATAACAAGATGAGGTCAAGAGTAAGAAGCATGGATATGAGGTGCTGACTTGGCAGCTGAAAACAATGAGTAACTTATTTTTTAGAACAAGAACTTCAAGCAACTTCCATGACCAGGCTTTAAAGAAAATAAAGACAACCAAACATATGTGATAAAAAAATTTTAGGTAAATTAATCTTCAGAGGCAGAAAAATCAAGATTGATTAATAATAAATAAGTTTCAGCCTCCCTTTACAAGAACAAAGATGTTCAAAGAGAGGAAGCATGAAGGCACCAGTTAGTATGGAGTTAAGGGAACGGGGAATCTATGCACAAAGGGTGTTCCTGCAAAGGATCCCATGCGCATTGAAACAGTAAGATAAGAAGGAAGGTTATGAAACAAGATAAAAGTTGAAGAATAAAGTCTGCTAAAAAACAAGACAGCAGTGAACCCAAAAAATATTGTCTTTAACATAACAAAAAACATTGCATTTCAACATAAAGAAGGCCTACCCAACTCTTAGCTGGGGCCCTCACACATTTTCCCCCTAAGAGTGCTAATTCCCATAGATACAAAAGTTGTATCCCTCTCAGGAGAGAAAAATCAAGATTACAAATTATCACAGTAAAATGAACACCCAGACCAAACCATAATTCAACTCAATATAAAAGGATCAATAGGAGCACATCAAGACACAGTGGGAAAATAAAAAACAAATCTAAGTAATAATATAAATGGATCAGGAGTAAATTTCAACAGCATACAAAGCTAATTAGCAGAAAGAAACATTCAGCTCACATCACAAAATAACAGAATAAGAGCAAGTTAGATGTTTCAGGCTTATGACTAATTTAAGCAGAATAATATAGCACACAGAACCAGCAGCCTTGACAAAGATTTCAAAAAAATGCTTTGTTCAAAGATTTTTTTAAAGCTCACAAATATTCTCACAGAATACACAAGGCCACAACAGATAGTGTATGATGAAGAACCTTATGAAACATCCAGGTAACAAGGCCATAAGATTAAGGACAAATTTTGAAACCTCAGCTGAGATACCTGTGAAATGAGTAGTCATGTTCAGAGTTAGGGAGGTAGAGCTGGCACAGGAATGTGAGAGGCAGACGGCACGACTGGCAGCTCAGCTTGTACACTGGAGGGATGTTGTCCAAAGCAAGCCATGCAGGTAGTCCTCCAACCTGCAATTTAAAGTCAGTCACATTGCAACACATAAGATGGCTGCATGAAGTTTGGAAGAAAAAGAAAAACTATTCCATTTGTATAATATAAATATAAAAGTTTTATATATAAAACTATTGTAAATTGAGTTTTATAAATAAAACTTGAATTTATATAATTTTACTTGTGAGCTATGTTTATACTTACAGATTCTAAATGTCTTCTTCAGCATTAACACAAACAATTTTCCTCAAAGTTTTCCGTGTCTATAATTACACAGTACTGCTTCATCAGGTGAAGCCAATGTGCGCTTGTGTTTCATTGAAAAGAATGATAAATTTTTCATCTGTAATCAAAATAGAAGCTACAAATTGCTCAATTTATCCTTCTGAGCATATAAAGAATGGTTAATTTTACAAATTTAGTACTTCATAGCTTCCCAAATCTAGTAAGAAAAATAGTTATTACCTTTATAGACTTACCACATAAAGTGAATAAAAGGAACTGTTCGGCTTAAAAAAATCCATTTTTTGACAAATTTTTCAAATTTTTTTAACATAGATGTAAAATGCTGCAACAATTTTTTTAGACTCATGTGTTATTTTCAATTATTTTATAAAATTAATTTTTTAAAAAAAACTGAAAAAATGGGTTTAGGGAAAATAGATCTACAATTTTGAAGTCATATAACCAGCAAAATGTTTTATAGATAGCTAAATGCATTATCTAAAATATGGTGCAGTATTGTTTCTAGATATTTTGATTTGTTCAATTTTAGGAACTTTTCCCAAAAAATCAACTTTTTCCTTTTTGGTCTGATGTCTCATATAATTTTCAATCTAAATCAAATTAGTATAAATTGACACTATTTTCTAGCTTTATTCAAGCCCTATTGATTGACATATTTGCCATTTCTGTACTTCTAAAACTGTAGGAGGAGATCTATTTCAAACTTCAACAACTTCAGCTTTCAGGAGAGCCCAACCAACCAACACGGTGTACTGAATGGTCCGCTGCTCAACCTAATTCAGAATTTGTTCACTGTGTGGAACAGAATGTTTTGTTTTTGTTCCAAAGCATTTCATTGTGTGGTTACATCATGCCTAGTAATCTAAACAAGACTTTTTTTAGCAGTTTTTTGTTTTAAATCGTTTTTTTTTACCAGGGCTAGGTGGTTCATCAATCGAGTCTTCAGAATCTTCCATTTCTGAGTCATGGGACTCAAGCTGGAAAATGGGGATGTTGATTGAAGCAGAAGAATCCCTGCTGGTTGATGGCTGTGGTTGTAATGGTGGATAAGTGGCCGAAAGTGCATGGTCAGGACATTCATGGGCATTGTCCATGTTACCCATTGCCAAGTTTTCCCCAATAAACACCAACTTGGCAGCTCTGTCTGTGGTCAAATGATTTCTTCTTGCAGAATGTACTAAGGCATGTCGGCTAAAGGATCGCTCAACAGATGCACTAGAGGGAGGTTAGTTGCAGGATATTCAAGGCAACACGGCTCAGCTGAGTTGAGCAACAGATCCCGCTCCACCAACTAGATGTTGAAGTCTTGTGTCTAGCACTCCAAATAAATGAAAGAAATAGAGAAGAAGTACTTTAAAAACATTTACTCTCAACGTTTCGAGCCTAGGCTCATTCTCAACAAAAAAGTCTGCAATTAAAATGATAAACAAGTCGGTACACCCAACATTACAGAAGCGCAGAATATAAACACGAAAAACAAACAAATAAACAAACAAAAAATATAATTACTAGTAATTTATCGGTTGACTATTTTCAGAGGGTATGCCCTCTGCATTTCGTTGAGAGATGGTTTGAGTTTATGAATGAATAACGACTCTAAAATCCGTAGGTCTAAGTTGGCGGTACATGTATCTAATATTTTAAATTTGCTAATATCAATAATTTGTTCACAGGAATCATTGCTACAATGTTGTCTGATACTAGAATGAGGAGGACAGGTAAGCAAGCGACCAGTACGATGACTTCGACCTGCATGTTCAGCAACCCTGACGTAAAGTGCTCGGTGGGTGGAACCCACATACTGCGATGCGCACAACTGAAATTATAAACGAGGGAAGATCGCATGCCGGTCGGGAGCACATCTTCAAATCTAAAAAATGATCCAATGGTGCGCTTGTTAGCTAAAATAACACGAAAGGAAATTTCCGGAAAAAATTTAGTCAAGAGCATTAAAAGGTCTTTTCTCAACTTCTCCAATTGATATCCAAAATATGGCAACACACAATAACTAAAGTTTAGGGCTTGAACACGAGATCTCGGGATAAATTTACTATTCAGGAATTTATTAATGGTACGAAAAATGACAGAATGTGGATACCCATTGGTTGTAAAATAAGATTGCAAAAAAGTAAATTCTTTATGAAGGTCAGTGTAGTTTGAACAAATATTATAGGCGCGAGTTATAAGGGTGGAGATGCTATTAAGTTTAAATCTCTTGCAACAGAAACTAAAGTAACTTAGACCTAACCCAGAGAATGTTGGTTTTCTGTAGACTGAGGTTATGAATTTATTCCCAGATCGGTGAACATTGACATCCAGATAATTCAATTGGTTATTAATTTTTAATTGCAGACTTTTTTGTTGAGAATGAGCCTAGGCTCGAAACGTTCAGAGTAAATGTTTTAAAGTACTTCTTCTCTATTTCTTCATTGTGAATTTGATTCGCAAAATAGATTTTCCTTTTTCCAAATAAATGACTTTGAAATAGGTTTGTTTTAGATCTGAATTCTGCCAACTCAGCCTCAATTTGGGTTGCATCCATATCTGAAAGATGTTTTGCAACATGAATATGGCAGCTTAGTGTTGCCAAATTTCAGTCAGACTCACAGTTTTGCCAAATTTTTTACAATATAAATTCCAGACACAACAAATGGGTAGAAAATGCTTACCTATGACCACCAGTAAAGATATGTTATCATAATACACCTTTAGGGAAGTTGCAGGTGATACACGTGCATTGTAAAATAAATTAAAAATATCCTACAACCATAAAAACCATGAATTAAGGGATATGCTGTTTTATTTCATAATTTGACATGGAAACAATTATTGTAAAGTGTTTTTTCCTTGCTAAGTTATTTTAAAACAATATTTAAAAAAAAATTCTATTTTTTTATAAAAATCATGTTTTTTATACAAAAAAAAAAGCCCTTTTTTTAGTCACATCTCTAGTCTTGCCTGCTGAAAGCTCAAACCTGCATTATCATTACAAGGAGGAATGTGGCTTGACCTATGAGGACCATCTGGGTAAAAACTAGAGTCCATCATTTTCCAACAGATAGCTCTGAAATTTTTACTATTGGTATAAAATTATGCTATGGTTCTTCTTTATTTCAAGTGTTTTTTTTGATTGAATTTTTTCAGGAAGTGAAAAATAATGGGTATTGTGGAAAACCACTCTTTTCTTATAATTTTGTAGTTACAGAACTGGCAACATGTTTTTTAGATGGCTAAATGTATTATCTAAAGAAATATTGCAGTGGAATTTTGATACTTCGATTTGTTGAATTTTTTCGATTTTTTTTTTTAATTTTGGCATATTTGTTTTAATTTTTATACTAAATATTTTTTCAAAAAACCCATACACTAATTCTTAGCTCTTTTTAAGTCCTATCAATTTATATATTGGTCCTTTCTGTACCTATAAAACTGTGGGAGGAGTACCATTCCAAATGTCAACAAGTTCAAGTTTTCCGGAGAGCCTGACAAACTCATCACCTGGCACTGTAATGATGTAAGTGACTGGCCTTTCACAAACTGTAACACACAAACAAACACACAAAGCAGAGAAGCACTTTGTTAGATTTAGAAAAAATTCTTTATGATATGAGCTAACAAACAGAAATTAGATAATTTTTGAATTTTGGTATGCCTTTAATATACTGTAGTAGACGACAAGTATGAATGTTGATAGGAATGTGGAAATACGTTACTAATCTAGTTAGTGATGTACCAATACCATTTTTTTGGCCGATACCGATACCCATTTTTTGGCCGATACCGATACTCCGATACTTGGAAATACCGATACTTTGACCGATACTACTACTGATACCGATACTTTTACAATTATATTAAAATTAAACCATTATAAGCCCTACATGGGTGTTAAAATAAATTTATTTACTAATATATCTAATAATATAACAACATTGACAATAAAGTTTTCAATTAGGAATGATTAAATTGCTCTTGCTATGTTAACTATATAGTTTGATTCGTTTCCTGCCCAAAGTTTTTTGATTGCGTCATCTTTCCGCTTTGTTTCGTATGATACCGTTATCAGCATGTACGAACAAACAAGTATTTGCTGTTTAGCAATCTTTATTTACCAACTGAGGTTATTATCCCACTAAATTAATTCAAAATATTTTTCTTCGTTTACAGGCGTAAACTAGCAATATAATGTAGCATTTAGTCTCAGAAATAGCAGCGTGAACGCAAGTAGTATGCGTACTCGTATGTACTAACCCCCACAGTGTACAGAAGCAAACACGGCTCTTTTCGGTTTGGGGGCCTATCGAATTTTAATATTTTTTTTCGCCAAACTATGTATTTTGGTGTGAAAAACACAAAAATGATAACCATTTTGTGGAGAAATTATTTATTAAGCCTGAAATTTGCTTATATCCATTAATATTTTGTGAAAATACTGCGGTTTCTCGGTACGTTTTCGCCACACAAATTCACACAGATACGAGTCCATCATTTGTTGGTGGGTGCCTCCCTGACGTTTTTTTTTTCATTTCTAGACTATGCTATGCACTCTCAATCATTTGAGTGTGTGCACCTGTTGCAGGGTCCACCAAGTTTTCACCATGATTAACAGTGAGGTGTTCGAAACTATACACTTGCTTAGGTTAGTAACACTTAATGAATAATTTCTCCACAAAATGGTCATCATTTTCGTATTTTTCACACCAAAATACATAATTTGGCGAAAAGAAAACATTAAAATTTGATAGGCCCCAAAACCGAAAAGATCTGCAAATACGCAACCAACTCTAAGATTGTTTGTGAATTTTTCAAACATCTTAAAATAGAAGAAAAATGCCAGATTCGTAATGTATGGCGATTTATATGCTGAATTTAAATGAAAATTTTCAGCTACTGCTAATTAAATTTACAAAAACTTTAAAATACGTCTTCAACTTTATTTATTTATTTGGTTTGATTTTTGTTAGCCTGTCACATACGTTAAGAAATAAAAATTAGATCAAAATATATAAATTTTAGTTCTGAAAGTATAATAATTTGATGTCGCTGCTGTGTTTTCACTGTGTTTCACTGTTCATGCTACATAGCTTCCACTCACTGACCGTTGGTGACTCATCGGGAGTTAAAAGTAGTAAATTCAGTTAGCGGGCCTGATTAAACGCTATAATTCAACAGTAAGCTAACTAATTTATTAGGCATGAATAGGCTCTTTAGTTGATTGCTAGTGTGCACGGCCCGCCAAAAATGACGGGATTCAATACCTTTCTTGAACAAATTTTCCAGAAGTGGATGACTTTCAAATATATTTATCGTAACAGTACCCGTGATAAAAAATATTATTGTACTTGCGCACTGGTAAAACTCATATCACAGACACGGTCATTATAGCTACATCTATGAGCGTGACAGAAAAATGGAAGAAGCGAACTCCAAACAAATAAACTAAGGGTATTTTTAGGGAGTAGCAGGACCCGTGGAAATTCTATGGACAATGTCATCGTTAAGCTAGGTGAACCCGTGAAAAAATTCCGTCAACATTACTCAACCTTTCCTGTCCTGTCCTAACCTATCCTAACCGAAGCTATCCTGATAAAATATCAAACATATCAATGCATGTAAGGGCCATCTTTGAATGTTACACTGAGATATTTGGTATCCATGATACCGCACACTCAGGCATCCCATGTTTCTAAGAAGTGGACACCAAACAAATACATAACTAAATAGATAAATAAACACACAACGGGCATTATTAGGTTAGATACTTTTACTTTCACGATTTATGACATTCATTTTCATGATAAAATCCGTATTATTGAAAAGTATCGGTAAAGTATCGGCCGAATTTTGCCGATACCGATACCAGGAAAATGACCGATACTTGCCGATACCGATACATCGGTACATCACTAAATTTAGCATCATATATGGCATGAGTGCCTCAGCCTGGACTGGAAGTGACCTTGAAATGCTGGATATGATTCAAAATAGCTGTCTAGCATTGGGTGCTCCAAAATAGAAGCTGCAAAAGCTATTAGGGGTAACCTAGTATGGAGCCTATTTTCAGAATGAATGATGAAAGCTGTGTTGAATTATAAGGTGAGAATTGAGAGAATGCAGATTAGCAGGTGGGTAAATCAAATTTTTGAATGGAATCTGAGTGTAAGCCAATGGGAGAAAAATGGAGGATGAAAAGAAACTAAGTTTTTCAAACAAAAGATTATTTGTGTTAGAATTGGGAGACCTGTGGATGACTGGCTTTTAATGAATGCTGGAGGTGAAGGACCAAAATGAGACTGTAAAAGGTGGAAAAAAGAGACAGAGAAGCAAGTAAAGAAGTTTGGATTGAACAAGTGGATGCTCAGCATGATGCACAAACCTACACTAATCTGGTATATGGAAAAAATGTTCCTAAGTGTGAGATATTCTATGATGATAGTATTGGAAGTCAACTCTTGTTTGCTGTGAGGTGTAAGGCATTGAGTGTGAATAGATGCACATTTAAAGATGGAATGAGAAATAATAATAATGAATTGTGTTGGCAGTGTGATAGGAGAGTGAAGGAAACAATTGAACACATTTAGTCCTGGAATGTAGTAAATATGAGCAAGAGAGGAAGATTTTCATGAATGAGGTATTTGAGAAGTATGGAGAATGAATGGTATACCAAATGTGCTGAAGATGATTGTGGTATGAGCTGTTTTGCTGGATTGGATCAGGAGTGTAATTTGAATTTTGATGCATGCTATGAAAATTTTTCTTGCATGCACCTGGAACAAGTTAGTGATGTAGAGTGGGGTTGTAGTGGCCCACCATGCTTGAGTGTGGTTTTTTGACATACTGGTTATCCCAGTGATGCCATTCAATGGTAGCGTGTGGCAAGGATTAGTTGATCCTGAATAGTTAAGTAGACAAGTCTGGTACACATGCACTGAATTCTTGCATGATTATTGTGAGTATTGCCAAAGGAATTGTAGGTTATTACAAAGGCCCTGCCACTGTTGGCCCTCACTATCAAGTTCAAGACAAATGAATACACTTACAAGGAACTGAAGCATATTGTTTGATTGTTAAGGAAATTCTCTATAACTTGAGTTAAAAATAGAAAATTTATATGTTGAATTTTGATCCAGACAGTCTCCTTACATTATTCAATGAAAAGGATGCTGATAATCCCTAATTTATGAATGCAATCATATACGAGATGATAAGTTTCAAAAGCCACACAATTGTAAACAACAATATCAACATGTAGCTCTACTTATCTGCAATCACAGCACACTAGTTGAATCAATGTAGGTTCATTAAATACTTCTATGAAAATGCTTACCTTGCTTGGGAAGAATTTGCTTTGCAGCAACCATGGCTTTGCATCTTCTAAGAAACCAATGGCTACTTTCCCTTCACCTGGGTTGATGTCATCTGCTGACATTTTGCTAAAAATTGTTGATGTATGAAGCAATATAGAAGAAAATAGTTGGATGCAATAATTTGCAAGGTGATCATGCAAGGCCAGTTTATGATACTGACGACATTTAAAAATGAAACAAGACTGGAAAGTAAAAAAGATTGAAGTGTTTGGTTTGGCATAACATGACATTCAAAACCTACATGAAAACATTTTAGTCAACAAAATTAGCAGAAACCTCAATGTTTTATTCATTGGACTAAGAACACACTATACAAAAAACTTAAATTTTTGGTCATTCAGCTGATAGTATAACTACATTTTGATTACTGCACACTAGTCTGAAAAGACATATCTTAACACGTTCAGTATGATAGCTATTTTTGCAGTCTTTCCTCCACGCCGGTTGCAATAATTGTCCATCACTGCATTAATTTGGCTCGTGCTACAGTCACGGAAGTAGGTGACTGTAGCGTGAAGATAATTACATAAGTTTAATAAAATACAAAGGTGTAACATTGATTTTTAGAACTTTTGAAAAATTGAGCAGCGGTACACATATGTACCAACACGTAGTGAACGTGTTAATTTCTCCAAAACAAATTCCAAAAGTGTATAACCTTTTCAGTTTAAATTGTAAACAGAGGAGCCAAAAGGCAAATTTAAAAAACTTACATATGCAACCCCTCTCTTAGTTAAAAAACTAAGCTACAGCTCACTACAATAATAATAATAAACTCATTTAATGACAGCTTTGGTCATAGACTATTTAGCTGCCACTGTGGCAATCTTGCTAAAGTTAATAACGCATTTGAAGTTTTTCAACATTTCAAAAGTTAAGTAAATGTTATAGTGAGCACTGTGATCCAGAGATATGTTTCGCCTTTTGATTTTCGGTTGATTTACTAACAAGATATTATTAACTAGCAGGACGCATGTAAATTCCACAGACAATGCCATCGTTAAGCT
>JACJUY010009017.1:0-29564 GCA_014220935.1 Platorchestia sp. MABIK | reverse complement strand
GTTCACTGCTATCCTGTTTTTAACATCTACTTTCTTCTTCAACTTTGATCTTGTTTTATGAACTTTTTTCTCAACTTACCGTTTTTATACCATTTCTGCACAGATTCTACGTTCCCTTGAAACGTTGATTGATCAAAACGTATGTGCGATTGCTGAGGTTGATTCGGTTAGGTTGTGAGTAGCAGAATTTAGAAATCGACTGTACTGCTCAAATCCATTCTTGTACTTTATAAAAAT
The DNA here is from genome assembly GCA_014220935.1 of Platorchestia sp. MABIK. Lineage (NCBI taxonomy): Eukaryota > Metazoa > Arthropoda > Malacostraca > Amphipoda > Talitridae > Platorchestia > Platorchestia sp. MABIK. The sequence continues at coordinate 29,327 of JACJUY010009017.1, read as the reverse complement.
GTGAGAAATATAAGTGTACAATAATTTTTCCCTGGTGTGCAAAAATCAATTTTAAAAAAGTTGATGAAATCATGGAAATGCTATTAATTTACGCCGGTATGCAAATGAGCAATTTACTTAGTGGTACACATATGTCCCAAAACGTAGTCCACATGTTGCCTCCATTCTAAATGGTGCCTTCCTTTTCCTCTCTTTAGATCGTATTTGTTGCGGATAGGGAGGCTTAAATTACCCAATAATCTAATCTATAATGTAAACGAGCGTTGAAAGGAACTTTGTGATATGGAAATTTCATTCCCATCCTTATGTTTATGTAGTTGATATTTGTTTGTTACCTGCAGCATTTTAAGCGGATTGTGATTTTATGTTTAATTCCTAAATTATTTTGGTGTGCCATTGGTGGGAAGGCTGTGATTAATGGAAGTAAGATATTCATGTAAATTTCATTGCATAGAATGTTTAATTTTTTAAAAAAAGTTAAAGAAAGAGTGGGATTGCTTGTTCTTTCTAATGTATTGTTTTATGTACCTGAGCTCCCAGTTGCACGTGCATCGATCTCATTGGATCAACAATATTGAACTGAGCTTATTGGGTCAATACATTCACAATGCATTAAGTGTGAATGTATTGTAAGATCCAAAGCTTCCAGTGCAATATTGTACACCCCGTGAGGCGAGGCACGTGCAACCGGGAGCGATTTTTTAACCTATAATCCATGGACGGCCAGCCGCGATTCGAATCTGGTTCTGAAGCGGTACACGGCCGGTAGGGAAGGCGGGTCACGGGTGATTCGCGGGCGATTTTGTATCCGATAACGGGGACATTTAACCTCTAAACCGCGCGTATTCCAACCAAAAAACAACCGTATTGCCAACGCTGTTCCACCGGCGATACGGCCTTAATTTTCAATTGGGGAGTACGGTTCACTTAGAAAAACTGTCGGATATCAGGCGAATGAAATAGAGCCATCTGAACACAGGGTCAACTGAACACAAGGCCCAGTGAACACAGGGTCAACTGAACACAGAGTCAACTGAACACATGACTAACTGAACACAGGGCCTTCTTAACACAGGGCACAGTGAACACAGGGTCAACTGAACATTTGCCCAACTGAACACAGGGCACAGGGCACAGAGTCAACTGAACACAAGGCCAACAGAACACAGGGCCAACAGAACATAGGGGCAACAGAACACAGGAGCAACAAAACACAGGGGCAACAGAACACAGAGGTGACAGAACACATGCGGGAACAGAACCAAGGATAACAGAACACAGAGGCAACAGAACACAGAGGTAACAGGACACAGATGTCTGCTCGCCAGAAATTGAGACCCTATCAATTTTATCAATAGCAAGTTCTCTTGGGTTCTAGGATGCGGCAGTGAAAGAAACAGAAATAAATCTCAATCAAACCAACTTCGATCATCTTAAATTTTTAGCTAACTTAAGCTGTTCATTATAACAGCAAGGAAGAAGCTATTAGAGGGGCTCTTTCCCCACTCACAGGGAGGAGAATCAACGGTTCGAAAAGTATTGGTATGTGCCTCGCATGCGTCTAGTTTAGACCGGACGCCTGTTCAATATTATCGCCCTTACAAGTTTATCTCTGCAGACAAATTTTTTTAGCGTCCAGCTCGATTTTTGCACTTGCCTCCCACTGTTACGCCTTACACATCAACGTAACTCTCGTGGTTCTCGCCTCATTACTTTACTCCTGGACAGTGAAAAAACTCAGTGCCACCATTCGTGATAAAGTTCATTTTCACGCTTAAAAATGCATTTAGCGAATATTTATGCACAGTCTAGTAATTGACATTAAAAACGCTCAGAAATGGCTTCAGTCTGCGGCTAAAATTATCTTCACATGATGGCATTATGATGCCGTCGTGCCCCGACCTTTAGAAAGAGCGCTATGGTCACCAGGGGTCCTCGGGCCCGTCTTAGGAATCGTCGGTCAGCGCAAACAATACTGAGACTCCTAAGTATGAAGCCTGGAGGGAATGAAAGAAGGAAGATATGAGGCGGAGTCGCCCGTGTTTGGCATGCACATTCGTTATGGCGAAGTTCAATATTCTTGGCGTCCACCCTGACATTCATCGCACATCATTATAGCAAGACTCAAGAATAATGATCCTAAGGAGTCACAGTAATTCGACTGTCGCGCGAGTGTACTGTGTCTGTGGGTACCAAAGTGAACCAGTCTTGCGATCGATGAGGCAGAATGTGATTAGTGGATTGGGGTGGGGATGAGCACAGCAAATGTGACCGTGGTAGAGAAAATGTCGTATTAGGAATTCAAAGTCCAGCCATGAAAGAACTGATAGGCACACGACGAAGTGCCTGGAATTAATTCCACTGTGCAGAAGAGAAAAGTGTTAAAGAACAATGCTGTGATAAGTGAAGAATGTCATGTTTAGGATTTTAAGAGGTAAGGAGCTGCAATCAATGTAAGAAGAGATATCCTTAAATAGTCACATATGTTGCTTTGGGGCCCATATAGCTGAAAGGGATTTTAGCGTAATGTGCGTCTGACCAAATGAAGCTAAATATTCTAATACCTATCGAAAAGCTCTAAATGACTTCGCTCAGTTCAGTTTTGGCTTCAAGATTAGAAAAATTACTTTGAGAGTACTTTATTTCACTAATATTGATGCTTTTTGCACAATGCGCTTACAGATTAAACTCAAAACGCCAATCAGAACTCAAACTTTTTCCCACCATTTGACATTAAATGAGAAAAACTCATCAGGTTGAGTTTAATTTTTCTAAATCCGAGAAATTAGTGAGTGAAATATACTAGAGAGTAGTTGCATATCTTATCAGTATAGATTAAATAATGACGCACTTCTTTCATACGTTCATTTTAGAATTTTTAAAATTTTAGAATTTTAATTCGACTGTTTGTCACTTCTGTTATTAGCTGAACTGGACTTGCTTTAGCGCTATAATCGATGTGCATCGTTGAAATGATGTTCGAGGAAAAACAACGACGGAAAGAGAATAAACAGGGGACTAAATTAGTGTAAAGTCAGCTGCACAATTCAGAAATTTAATTGAAAGTCTTTGGCAAGCTGCTCAACCCAACAGTTTTACAGAAACCATTTTACTGAAAAAAACGGTTTTCTGAAAGATAACAATTGTTGAAGTACTTTTTCAACGTTCACTCTTGTGGGTAATAGCTGGATGGGATTTCATGATTAAAGACGAAGTCACACCTGCCTTTTTCCATATCCATGAGATTTGGTGCCGATCCAGGGTGCTCTGGAGCTGCTGAAATAACTGCGTGCAGCTCGCATCTTCAGTGTGCAACTCTTGACGATAGTGTCCATGAGAGGCGCTTTGGTGTTAGTGAAATGCGTCATGCTGTTAAATCCATGATGATAGGCGCCCTGCCAGTAAAGCCCAGATGATATGTGCCTTATGGTTAAACCCTGATGATAGGCGCCTGGCTGTTTAAGCTTCGATGATGTGCGCCTCGCCGGTAGAACATTATGACAGTTTCGTTCACGTGTAAAATCAATAAAGGAAACGAAATCTTCAGTGATTTTTATTTTGAGCTCAAAATCTCCCCTGAAGGGGAATTCAATTTATTTCGAAAAAAGAATGAGCTGTTTAGCAAAGCGGAAAATTTCTTCGAAAAAATAAAAATTAAGAAGTTCATGAAAAATACACATTGAAGAACAATTAATATTTTTACGCGTGAAGTATATTTTTTAAATACAGTTTTAAATCCTCTTCTGATGAATAAACGAAAACACCCGTGAATGAAAGCATTGTTCAAAAATTCCGCCATTTCTGTCAGAGTACTTGCAGCAGTAGCAAGTTGGACAGATTACATTCACATCACATGGACGGGCTGTCTTTAAAACAAGGAATCATTTGTCATTGCGGTGTCTAGAACACAGTGCCGGGTGTAGACACGTCGCATACAATTGAACTCAATGGAAACACAACCAATTTTTCCGCTGGAAGTTATATTTGGTCACTGAGGTAGTTTTCATTATGCTGCTGACTAAACAGTAGCCACAAACTCACTTTGAAAAAATACTTAACCAAAACTAAATGAAAACATGATCCATGTTTGTCATTTTGAACATTGCTGACTACAATTGAATATTAAACTTCAGTTGTACCTGCAGCAGTGAAAATGTAAAAGTGTTTCAACGTACCAACAACGATGAAGTTATACCATGCTGTCGGATTTTGCATGCAGTTGAATGGATCACGAGACTCATTTATTGGGACTTTGAAATTCATTAGTATCCCACCGACTCGGATGTGAAACACGGTATGAGGTGGAGGAAAGTTTGAACCTTGTTTCGACTCTGGGTTAGGGTAATAATTTGCTTTATTTTCATTTTGTGAAGCTACTGGATTATAAAAAGATGTGAATCCTGCCATCAAAATTAAATACAGGAATAATAATACTAATGATAATTATAATAATAGTTATAATAATTATAACTTAGATACAAGCTCGAATTATGATATGTACGATGTGCGATCAAAAAGTTTCATGACTAGGTCTAATAATTTTTTTCCGCTCACCATCGCTACTAATAACTCCCTCCTCATTATAAGCAGTCTCCCTGCAAATCAATACTTCGATTTTAGCGCTCTTTCCATACATAAAAAATATCAAAAAATCATTTCCAATTCCTGAATCTGTGAAGGATTTGGTCTTGTTTTTCTCAATGATTTGTACCGTGTGGAAACGGTTATCTCTCAGATTATTTTTGTTTTCGGGAACAAAACAAAGTCACGAGGGGTTAAGCCTCGGGATTATGGAGGTGTGGGACGACGATCGTATTGTTTCTGGTCAAACACTGGGGGTGTTTTCATGGAAGCATGAGCATGTTCTGTGTCGTAGTGGAACAGACGATTTTGGTATTTCTTCGATTTAAACCTTTCTAGTCTTACATTTTCTGAGCTTACTCAAAATGTCATGAAAATAATCAGAGTTCAGAGCAGCACCAGCTGGTACGATATGGCAATGAGCTATGCCTTTGACGAAGAAAAATTTTGTTGTCAAAAAATAATAAAATTTTCAAATGAACGTTAACTAATGATTTCAATATACAACTCGTAGACCGAACAAAATTAAAAAATGCATCGAAACTTGGCAAATTGAATTATAAAATATTACGCAACCACACGCTGGTATGCCAATTGGGGGCAGTCAGTCCAACAGCGTTGACCAGTCCAGTCAGGGAACTTTTTGATGGCACCTCTTATTATATCTTTCTTGCCTCTAATTGATAATACATGGTAAATAAATGTAGAGGTTAAGATAGAAAACTTCTAATGTAGCGCCCAAACATCTGAAACCTGCAGAAAAACGTGTGTTCAGTGAAAATGCAAAAATAATGGAACGAACCCCACCAATACAATGCTCTCAACAACATGAAAATCAGACCAAATCATCATTTTTTACCAGACTGCTTCATCGTGCGCTGCGAAATGCAAGCTTCCTGCTAAAATCGACGCATTACTGCAAACACAGAGCAGTAATGTGACTAACAATCCCATATGAGCAGAATAGACTGAAAAAGTGGGAAATGGAGGCATCCACCTGGAGTTTGGTAGTGATGCTGTGCGCCTCCCGCTCTCTCTCTGGTGGTGGTGGTGAGTGAAGTCTTACCTTTGCATCATGTAATGGGACAGGGGGTTCCCAGCCTGAGGTAAATATACCTTTAGTGCTACATTTGCATATCTGAAGGGGACATTTAATGTTAACAAGAGAACGAAGAAATAAGTTTTTATTTCATTTATTTTCAAATACTTAGGTATATACATCTCTGAATATAGTTTTTTCAAATACTATCAACACTGAATGTATTTCATCTGTCGAAATACTGAAGGGGTACAAGGTCAGAGAAAGGTTGGGAACCCCCGGTAATAGAGCAATGAATGGCACAATGTAGAGCGTTTGCAGGAGTGAAAGGCTGCCTAGGCAATATCATGCAATTAAAATTTATAGCAAAATTAATTGTGTGGTAAGAATGCGAAAGATGTTTTTTATTATAAAATAGAGTTAACAGCAAAATTTGCAGCGCAGCCAGAGGGAAAGGATTCCTTTGTCTAATATAAAAGGGCAGTGTATGGCACGACGTACAGTGTAGCAGTACAGTGTTCAGTCAGTATCATACAACAGTCGGGAAGATGTATGTACAGCGGAATGAAGAAAGCATTCGTGATATTTTGTACTCAATGATCAAGGAAAATGCCAGAGGGAAAATAGCCCAAGCTAAATTTGTAATACACCCAAAGGTAGCGCTTTCACAATTTATAATATACATAGAGGCAGCGTTTTCACAATTTGAAATACGCACAAAGGCAGCGCTTTCACAATGTGAAATTCGCATAATAATTCGCAGTAAAGGCCGCCTTCGTCCAATTCGTAATGCATGATAAAGGCAGCCTGTTTAAATTCATTTTCAAGTCGCCTTCAATGCAACGTGGCGCCAAAGACAGTCAGCTTTTGTATCCACAATTTATTATACATGGAAAAAGCAATAGTATCGACGCAGAAATAGCGCTTGACGAGAGCCAAATTGAGATCTACCGGTGAAGTAGCCAATTAATCATCTCTTTGGGAGAGAAACACAATTCTCATGTTCATTCGCCTCACTGGATGCCCCGAGATCTCTTTTAATGACGGACAAGTTTTTCCGTGCATGACAAATGATAATACCCAGAATTAATTAAATTTCAATCTACTCACTCGTGAATGAAAAGCTGAGAAGGAGTATGAGGAAATCCCTGTTTCCAAAACTTAAAGAATTTTCAATGACTATTCCTCACACTGCCAATTGCTCTCCCTCTCTCAGGGCTGTGGAAACTGAAGGATGCAATACAGCCCTCTAATTAGGGCTTACTTTTTTAATTAGACACTTCACCCACAAACAGATCAATATTTCCGATTGTGTGGAGTCCATTTAAGCTTCGCAATGGAGTAAAATTCAACAAAATCTGTCGTTAAGAAGCTGTGAACGTGAAGCTCCTCTACATCAAATTAGTGCACAGAAACCTGCGACAATATCACGGCTGAAAAGCAGGGGAAATCAGGAATTTTATATAACGAAAATAATGAACATCCACCTGCCACATAGACATTACTGAATAACTTTAATTTTAAGTAAGAGGAGTTCATTGATGGTGAACATCCACCTGCCACAAACACACTACTGAATAATTTTTATTGTTAGTAACCGCAGTTTTGCGATATAGCAGCACGCCCACCGTTTAGATTCCTACAGCACCGAGAGCATTTCAGGAGCTCTCAACCCTCTAGTTAGCGCACCTGAGTGGAGAGCTGCAAGGCAAATTTGATGGATTGTTGGAGTTTGTGACGCGACTTTGTGGGAACAGCCCCCCTGGGTTTGTGCCGCACTCTGGGGCTGGTGACGGCCTGATTGTTTTGTTGCCAGGCTCAGGCCGTGTGACGGGGCTCTCTTGTTACAGGGGTCAGGCCGTGTTACATAACTCTCTTGTAACAAGGCTCAGGCCTTGTGACATGACTCTCTTGTAACAGGGCTCAGGCTTTGTAACATGGCTCAGGCTTTGTAACAGGGCTCAGGCTTCGTAACAGGGCTCAGGCTTGTAACAGGGCTCAGGCTTTGTAACAGGGCTCAGGCTTTGTAACAGGGCTCAGCCCTTGTAACAGGGCTCAGGCTTTGTAACTGAGTTCAGGCCTCTTAACTGAGCTCAAGTCTCGTAACTGAGCTCAAGCCTCGTAACAGGATTTGTAACACAGCTCTAAGTTTAGTTTCAGTGTTCAGAGGCTAATAAAAGATCTTGTCTCACCGCTTATGGATTTGTTTATAACAGCTCAATCCTTGCAACAGGACTTGTAACAGTGCTCGGAACAGCGCTTGTTGAGTGCTCTTGTTTTTTTTCACGAGTCAGAAGTTCTGACAGAGCTTTCAAAACTGCTCTTGATTTGTTTGAAAACTTTGTTTGCCTGTCACAGATATGCAACAGCATATCTGGGATCAGCGCAGACCTGCAAGAAAACAATGCACTTCTCAGGTCACGTCAAGACATAAGAAGCCCAAACTAGTGCCCGTATATTGACTCGGCCGGGAGAATTATTAGATAATGTTACGGGCGAATAAATCTTGGGGACAAATGATCGTGAAGGCAACAGTAGCTCTGATGCTGCCCAAAATATATTTCTGGATTGAGAATATATTAGCAGTTTGGCCTGAGGGATGTCCCCCAGTGTGCTCTACATTAGGAAGTTGCGCATGCGATTTAGATGACAAGTCATGCAATGCTTAATGAAGATGTTTATGAATCATGGCAATGATGTTTCATTTCAATCAGGTTGTTTCGTGTCATGTTGTACGTTGTTTTGCAATGGATTATATTCAAAATATACATGCAGCATCTCAACGCATCCAACGCTCACTTAATGCTCACTCAGGGGTATGACTCTCGCTCACTCAGGGGTATGACTCTCAAATATCTTGAGCCGTCACAGCGGTGCATCATGAATCAAAAAGTTGTTCATGTTGACTTAGTTTCATCAGGATATGAGTATTTCTGCACAAAATGCTGAAATAATCTCACTCGCACAATCTCTGGTATACGATAGTCCTGGAAGACCCTTAGATGCTAAGTGCTTAAATTTCGATTGGAAAATGCCTAAAATTCAAGGAATTGGGCTTGAAACACAACTCATACTAATCCGAATAGACAAAAGAACTTTCGCAGTCTGCTGTACCGCTACGACGATGTCAACTGTTTTTAATAAGTAATTGAAAATCCTCCCCCTACCACGCCTGAAGTAACTCACTCTGCCCTGCCTCCGCCGCCCGGCGACTTGGGCGCGTAAACGGGGATAATTTATCTCCGAGACGTAGACTCGAGGAATTTATGTCCGCGGCTTAGAGTACAAGAATTTGTGTCCTTGACTTGGACTGCGGAAATTATGTATCTTCGAATGAAGGTATTTGTATCTGTGACTTGGATTGTGGGAATTTGTATCTGTGACTTGGAATGAAGGTTTTTGTATCTGTGACTTGGAATGAAGGTTTTTGTATCTGTGACTTGGATTGTGGGAATTTGTATCTGTGACTTGGAATGAAGTATTTGTATCTGTGACTTGGAATGAAGGTTTTTGTATCTGTGACTTGGATTGTGGGAATTTGTATCTGTGACTTGGAATGAAGGTATTTGTTTCTGTGATTTGGACAGTGGGAATTTGTATCTGTGACTTGGAATGAAGTATTTGTATCTGCGATTTGGATTGTGGGAATTTGTATCTGTGACTTGGAATGAAGGTATTTGTTTCTGTGACTTGGACTGTGGGAATTTGTGTCCATGACACAAACTGAGCCAGTTAATTTTTAGTCAGTGACGTAAGCGTTTAGATTTAGCCTTCGAATCAGAGAGAGAGAGAGAATTTGTCTACGTTGTCGAATGGTTGAAAATCCAACCCCATTCGGTGGTGCAAAAATTTGTAATTTACCTGAGTGCTGAAACTGCGAGGGGAAAGATTCATCCACACGGTGACTTGGACCTATATTTTCCTCGTTTTGTGCTAACTGCAATGATTCAATCCATTTCATTTTAAGGAAAATCCATTTTAAAATTATGTATTGTTTGACAGGTATAAACTTAATTGAAATAAAACATCATTGCCCGTATACATAAGCAACCTCATTTAAGCAAATCGTCAGTGTTCCCATAACGAACAGAGACAAAATGTGCCTACCTCCAAGAGCTTGTTAACCAATACCTACAAAATCTTCAAAATACAGCAAGCATAGATGAAATTGAAAGATTTAAAACTTCAGTTACCTATTTACATGCGCTCGAAATTCTGCGAAACACTTTAAATTAATGAATTCTACAATGGTGAGAGTTGTTGATTATCAACGGTCTCACACCAAACTCAGGGACTGCATCTCGAATAGCTCGGATGTGTAATGCATTTATACCGTATGCATCATTCTTATGCGTTTTATGCAATTGAATCGTTCTTTTATGCCCTTTGTATCACTCTGTATTGCGTTTTATGCTTTTTGCATCACTCTTTCATGCTTTTATGCCCTTTGCATCACTCTTGTTTAACTACGTGGCATAGGAAAAAGTGTTAGAAAAAAATTCAGATGAACTTTCTGGATACAGTGAGCCAAATCAGTGATAATTGAATTTATATTGAAAGTGTTTCGGTTAATGTTGCATTATAAGTGAGTTAGTGCATAAAGTTGCTCCGTGTTGTTGCGCCAACCATTCCACCACTGTAATGTGAACACAAGTGTTTCCAGAAGATACATTAACATTAGGTGAGTCAGCACTTAACCCGTGTCTGTCATGAAGCGTCGCTTCTAAATTTAGTGTTAAGGACAACACAAACATATTGAATTCACAGATTGTAAATATGGTATAACTAACAAATAATCAACGGTTATTGGCTTCACCTGATAACGGAAGCAAGCAGAAGAATCAGAAAAGCAAGGAAGCGTCATACTGAAATTCACCGGGCCTTACATCAGAATCATGACAATTTTTCTCAATATTCAGATTATCCATATGGCGGTTAGTTCTACACCGACTGACCTGAACAATGCTGTGAGCATCCTCGCTGAGTAAGTAAGTAAAGTCGAATCATTAGGTCACGTTCATTTCCATACTTTCGCCTACAGCGCTCGGCACACAAGTGTTTTTATCTCTTCAAAATTTAGCCCAACATTGTATAAAACATTTCTTCCCAAAATTGATAATCTGCCTGCGACGTTATGGAATACTCTGTGTTGTTTACTGTCATGATAATCAATCGTCTCGCAGTCGTGAAGGGCTTATTACGTCAAAAGGAACTAGAAAATAAATAAAATGCATTAAATAAGGGTACCATCTGGGATTTTGACCTTTTTTCGTCCGATTCGCTTGAAAATTGGTCAGTATATGTATTTTATGAAAGTAAACCTGCTTTACAACTATCATTTTTTCGATTTAGGCCTTACTTTTTTTTTTAATGAGTATTTTGACACATTTTTATGTTTATTTCAAATTGTATCAACGCATTGAATTTTGATGCTAGAACAAAACCAAAGACAGTTTTAGAATCCTTGGAACATTTCTAACAAAGTTATCCAATTCGATTTTTACATTTTGAATTTTTTTTTTTGTGATGTTCGAAACTTTATAAGAACATTTCAAACAATCATTTTTGGGTTTGTACCATATAAATTTTTTGGTTTTGTCACATTTGAAAAATTGAGTCGGATAACTTTGTTAGAAATGTTTCAAGGATTCTAAAATTGTCTTTGGTTTTGTTCTAGCATCAAAACTCAATGCGCTGATACAATTTGAATGGTAGAAATGTATTATTATTCAGGAGAGCCCAAAAACAAAATATACTGTTGAATTGCAATATCACACACAATTTATGTACATGAATGCAGTTTCTTTGATCTATTTTTATGTGCGAATAATGTGCAATATTTTCCTTGTAAATTTCAATGTAACATAAGAAATATCGTGCATAAAAACATGTATAAATACATTTTATTTGAGTACTCACCATGTACCTCATTTATATAGGTCCGGGATTTTCAACTTTTTTTGTCCGATTCGCTTGAAAATTGGTCGGTATATGAATTTTTTGAAAGTAAACCTTTTTTACTCCATTCATATTTTCGGTTTAGGCCTTAATTTTTTTTTTTTTCTTACTAAAAATGAGTTGTTTAAAACCTTCTTATGTATGTTCCAAGACGTATCTCCTCATTGAAGTTTGATGCTAGAACAAAACCAAAAACAGTTTTAGAATCCTTGAAACATTCCTAACAAAGTTATTAATTTGTTTTATTCAAATGTGACAAACAAAAAAAATTATATGGATCCAAACACAAACATAATTGTTTGAAATGTTATCATAAAGTTTCGCATTTCAGGAAAAAAATTTTTAAATATTAAAATTGAATCAAATAACTTTGTTAGAAATGTTCCCAGGATACTAAAACTGTCTTTGGTTTTGTTCTAGCATCAAAATTCAATGAGTAGTTACGATTTGAATGGATCCTTTTCCGACACATAAAAGAAACACACTCAATTTTTTATGATTTCGGCCCCCTTTTAGACACCCTGGGGGGGGTTCTGGTGTCCGTAGCGCCATAATATTTCATGACACAATAACCCATACCATATGGATCCTTTTTCTACAAAAAAAAATTTGAGTCAGGGGTGCCGCGGGTGCCCAATTTGGCCTCAGATGGTACCCTTATTAAGGGTGGCCACAGAAGTCTTTTGTGAGCGTTGAATGTCCCAAAAAATTTCTTGGCCGCGGGCAGATGAGTGCTTCAGCTTATAAAGTTTTGTTCCACTTCGAAATATTTGTTCAGAAGATCGGTCGGCTCGAAATTAATTTTATTCGGATACTTGTACATGCATGTTCGTTTGTGAAACGAAATATAGTTTCTTACAGAACTCGTGTTCGATCGGTTTGATATTAGTTTCTATACCTTCTCATACGAGAAAGAAAATGCTCTAAGGACGAATGAATACTTAACAGGTTACAGCGCTAAAGGTTATGGCTGAGAAGGCCAGGGCCAGACAAACAGCAGTGGAGCAGGGCATAGCAGAGCAGGTTCGACCCTGTGGTAGCTGCTAGCTTATGCTAGCAGGTTAGGTGGCCAAACAAATAGCAGTGGCTAGCCCTGAGTCCGTAGCAGTTGCACTCATGGCGCCAAGAAGAGCAATGCTCTGTGGCTGTGGTTACCTCAAATTTTCCTTATTAAATAGCTGTAGAACTGGCAATAAATTTTCATCTAATATTGTTTATTTATATATATTGCTATGCTACGCATTGTGTTGTTAGTATTACAAGTACATCCGTACACTGTCGAATAGTGCTTTTGATTTCCTACAATATTTCTATACATAATGATTGAAATAGCTTTGATGCCGTTTTGTAATTGCTCCAGGAAATTTCACAAAAGTTAATTGCACGATAACATGCTAGTTATGGTTGCTGATAGAATAATCAATCATGCAAATAATTTACTGACGAATGACTTGAAACCTTATAAATACTTGAATGCGGATAATTTTGAATGCTAGACGTGCAGATACATTACAGAACAAGGAACATATTCGTTCAAGCGAATAAATATACACATCTATGGATGTAACAACCCGAATTTTGAATTATTAAATTAATAAACAGCATCAAAGTATAAAAAGATCTTTTGCATTTGGCGTGCGGCACTAAGTTTCAATTTAATTGCAATTTCCACGTAGAACTCAAACATCACAATAGTTTTCAGGAGAAACTAACAGTTTTTTAGTTGCATGTTTTCAAAGTTATTTTTACCGATGTAATACTGATAAAACGCAAACTTAAATATTTCTGTATCGGCCGTACCCAGCGCTTTGCGCTGGTCCATAAAAAGTAAAAGATCCTTCCTCTCCACATTTGACTCTCACAGATGATCTAACCTGTGTTTCTTCAGTATTACTTAGGAGAAAAAAGATTAATGTTTATAACTAAAAAACTATCAGTTTACACATCAAAAAGGTATGTTTGAAGTTAAGTTTAGTGCCATGCAACAAACACAAAAGAACTGATTTAAAATATTCGGCAATGGTATGCTTTAGAGTGTAGGTATTGACGAAGAAAATGTTTGATATAGTATAGTTTTTAGATTTAGGAGGTAGAAAATACCTATATACGTACAAATAACTATCCAAGCCCACCTACCACTAACTTCCATAGCGTCTGCGTTAAATGACCATTGTTCATTTACACAGTTATGATCGAAATATTGTGAGTTGCACCCCCGATCGCAGGAATAGCTTGCCGCCCCGAGGAGATTAAAAGTTCAACCTCCTCCCGTACGAACTCTAGGGTGCAACTGACCGCTAGCTCCCGAGCGGTGTTTTATCATCCAAGATAAAACGCCGCAGGCGACTGCTCCGGACAGCGTTGCCCTGCTCTGCTCTGTGCTACTTGTCTGGCCACCCTAATAGGAATACCACTAACAAAAACATCACGCCAGCTCTGCTTTGCTCTGCTCTGCTCTGCCCTGCTCCACTCCTGTTTGTCTGGCAGCGGCCTTAAGGTTGTAACAGAGATTAATGGTGACCAGGGCTGCACACTGATGCAGAATATTTATGCTGCATATTTTTGAACTTGCTCGTGTGACCTGTCACAAATGACGGGATTTGATTACGTTCGGCAGAGTACAAAGATGGCTGGAATTAGCTTGAATTGTATAAAACAGCATTCAATAGTTCCAGAATGTTTCCTATAGTAATCCTTTGTGTGAAAACATCAAACAATTATATATATGCATTATTTTTCACTAAAATTAAATTATAATACATAGAAAATTTTAATATATATGTATTTAAATGTTTAATACATGTAGGTTTTAATATGAATTTTTTAATATGCGAATAACATATGTAAAATTAAATTTTTACAAAAACAGGATTGAAAATTTTTTATACTCGTGAGGTAGTTAAGCTCGTATCATAGATAAATTCGCCACGCCCTTTTCAGCTACTCTGGATGAAAGTTTTGATGATTTCATGGAAGAGACATATTAATATTTGTTTAAGACGGCTATTATTGTAATGAGTTCATTTATATTGGTCTTTTCTCTAGGAATTTTAATTTAAAACTTAACTGAGAATATACTATTGAATTTAACTAAACCAAGCATGAAACAAATGAAGTGGCCTTTTTCTGTATGTTATGAATTTAGGACTAATAATGAATTTGTTCTTGTTCAAGCAGGAAGTTGTTCTCTTTTCTCAGGAGATGATATTTTCTCAAGATGTTTTTATTGGTTCTTTACTTCTATTGCAGAAACCGAAAACTTGTGAACCTACCCGAAACATTTAACAGTAAATAAGGAAGTAAACCATGGAAAACTGAATCGAATACAATTACTAAGTAACTTCATTCCGACTAGATTTTCTGTTCAAAAACGTTTAAGAATAGTTACATTCCAAAACTATACTGAAATTTATTCTTTAAAAAACTGAAGCTCGCAACGAAACGAAGAGTTTTCGTCTTCGCGGCTTCTACGCAAATTAAGCCAATCCATCAGACAGCGCACGACTGAGCGTGTGTAGAGCAGCTCAGAGAAATGCTCGGGTCTCCTGAACGAGCATCGTCCTGTTAGAATGCAATGCTTTCCATTTCAGTTTGTGTTTAAACTATGTAATTTTGTTCACTTAAATTATATGTGAAAATTTTTTTTTAGTTTTTCAGTTATGCTTGCTCGTTTTTCGCACGCGCAATGGTTTTGTAAGGCCCGGATGGTGATACCCTCTGCCGTTGAGTTCCTTCGAGGCTAGTTAGGTAGCAGCCTTAAATAGCTTCTCTTGCAGTGCGTATCGGTGAAACAGGACGGAGCAGTTGGAACTTTTTTAATTGAATAAATTTTCATTGGTTTATCTCAAGATTACTGCACACTCAAACAACTAGAATTAAAAATTGAGGGGTAACTAAGGTAGGGCACCACAAGTACCCTTCCCCATAGAGAGAAAGTAATTCGAACGATACTGTCGGGTATGTTCAAATGATGCGTTAGAGAGTCACACGATTCAGTAGAGCGTTGAGACCGAGCGGTGGGGCCAAACGTTGAGACTGAGCGTTGGGGCCGAGCGATGAGGCCGGGCGATGGGCCGAGCTCTAGGTGTTTTGGCGTCTCGGTTGTGCATTTTCGAGCTTGGTTATACGTTCTTGAAGTTAGAGTCATACCTAGCGGAAATTGCGACGAAGGTTGCTTCGTTGGTTGAAGTTGGAGAGCAGTGATGGGTGCGGCTGGGGTCACCAGGTGAAAGGAGCAAGCAATGTTGAAGCCTCGGCCCCACCGCTCGGTCTCAACGCTTTACAGCATTGTGTGACTCTCTCATCGTTTGACTCGCTGGTTTTTCGAGCACAGTAATAGATTTGGTGCAACATCCAGAATATTTTTCCTGCTATAAATTGAGAACAATTATTTGAATCGAAAAAACAAAACCAAATTAAACTGAATAAATAGGCTGGGATTTATACTTTATTTTGTATCACTTTGCGCAATGAAATTATTATTAGGATTTTTAAACATTTATAAACAACAATGAAATGATGTAGATAAGTTCAAATGTTGGCTCCTTATTTCGTTTCTCACAAAACTGGAAATGTTTCAGATATATTTGTGCTAATTTTATTTAATTTGAATAAGCATTGTACAAGATCCCACTCAGTTCCCTTCTCAAATTTAAATTATTTGCACGAGATATTCATGTATTTATTAGCAAATATTTTTCAAATAAATCTCCTGCATGTCCTGACTAATATGAAACCGTCAATGAATTTTCCCTGGAAATGAAACTAAATAATTTCATTTCTAAGGACACAGCGTTCTGAAGAACTTACATTCTAACCCTGTTCCGTTCCTTCGCAGAATGATTAAATTTTTGAACAACTGTGAAGCTCTATTTAGTACAGAGGCCCATCATGTCTTATCTTGCGTCTATATTAAATTGTTTTATCTCGTCTTCCACCTATTTCCGTCCTTCTTCAGCTTATGTATTTAATATTCATTTGAATTCTGCTCGAGTCGGTTTTCTCGCTGAAGAAACGTAAAGCATTTCTTAGGAGACGGTCTCCCCTCTTCTGCCGGTAACAGGGTCTGCACTGATCCCTGACTGTACCTCCCCATTTGTTGCCTAATGTCTGTACTGATCTCTGACTGCACCCTTCCATTTTTTGCCTAATGTCTGTACTTATCTCTTACTGTACCTTACCATTAATTGCCTAATGTTTGTTCAGAGCCCTGACTGTACCCGTTCATTTATTGCCTAA
Organism: Platorchestia sp. MABIK; assembly: GCA_014220935.1. NCBI lineage: Eukaryota > Metazoa > Arthropoda > Malacostraca > Amphipoda > Talitridae > Platorchestia > Platorchestia sp. MABIK. Next base: position 12,511 of record JACJUY010009017.1, on the reverse strand, counting down.
TGCCTGCACTGATCTCTGACTGTACCCTCCCATTTATTGCTTATGTTTGTACTGATCCCTGACTTTACCCTCCCATTTATTGCCTAATATCTGCACTGAACCCTGACTGTACCCTCATTTTTTGCCTAATGTTTGTACTCAACCCAGACAGTAACTTTCTATTTATTGCCTAATGTCTGCACTGATCTCTGACTGCACCTTCCCATTATTTGCCTGTGTTAGCACTCAGTTACAACCCTAATTTATAATAATGAATTCTCACCAGAGTCATTGCCTTATAATGGTTTGATTCCGGGATCGAACTTTAAAGCGTTAACGTCTGAAAGCAAATCTATTTTTCGTACAACTTGAACATTTAATCTTTCAAACTCAGGATCTTCATTCTGATCATTAATATGAGAAGCAAACATTTTATTTACATTAATACATTAAAATGAGAAACACCTGCTAAGTGCTTTTGTCACCCATACAAGTACACAGAAGGTAGTTTTTAACTTTCTTAATCAATAAATGAATTCAGTCATCATTTATTTAACTACATTTGTAATTGCGCGAAGCCAACCTTTTTGGTAATTTTTGAACTCTCTATTACCACCACGCACTTCACAAGTTAGCGCGCGGGCCTTTTAGAAACTCAGAATAAACCGCCTAAAATTTCGGGCATTTTCCATTAGGCAATCACTCGTTTTTCTGCTCGTGCAGGAATAAAGATTCACGATTTTTCTGTTGGCATTACTCGCATATAAAATTTCTTTTAAATACACAAAGTTGAGCAGCAGCTTTAATTCGACTAAATATTCATTATGACGTTGACACATTGCAGATAGTAGCAATTTTCCTTTTTGTGTTATTATGCTTTCTCTATAAGCATAAATCATCTCGAGATACCTCTCACCTTAACAGATGTCCGACACCTACCGCGGGAACGTACCTCTCCGTCATGAATGCTTACCAAATCATCAACGCTTAGATCTCCGACGTCCTCTATGAAAATATAACCCAATGCACAACAATAGTATTCAAGGTGCTCCAACGGGCTGGCACATCAAGCATGGTAGACGTCAAGTCAGGATTAGTTGCAGACGCATACATTCGGCATACCTAAAAGCTACGGACATCAGTCGAGGTAACTGTACTAGTAACCAGAGTACGTTTGTTTTCAATCATTATCCTGAAGTTACACCTTGAAAGTTGTGTTACATACCCTGCCAACATAGACCGAGACACTTCATCTACAGTGCAATTCTGTGTCAAAAACATGCACATCCTCGCATAACAGCATACCAGCATTCAGCATATATGCATTGGTGCCTTTCAATAGCCCTGTAAGCACACTGCCTTAACTTACACTCTGAAACAGGAGCTAACACACATGCGTGGTGGACATTTGTTCATTAAATAAGAGATCAGCGCGCAACTCTAATGAACGTGTGGAGCAACTGAACTTTGTTCAAGCAAAGTGCTCTATGCATGATACTAATGCGTAAATTCCATGGTAATAGTTTGCTGCAGATATTCAACGCCAGACTTATAATAGCATTATCGGCTTCAAATACCAGCCTAAAAACATTGTTTGAAGGTTCATCTTTATCATGATACTAACTCGACGCAGTTCAGCATTTCCTGAATGTCAAACACATTCTTTGCTTCTCCCTCAATTACAGCATCGTTTTAAAACAGTTTCAGAGGCCTGAGTATCGATTAATTGTCAACGAAGGAATTTTTAATCTGATGTGAGCAGCGTCATCGGAACGCCAGGGTTAATTCTAATGATGTGTGGATATTAAGTTTTCCCCTTCAATCTGAATAAATTTCATGCGCAAAAGTAGGAAGACTCGTAAAATAATCATTTCTCTTGTTTTCTTTTCTTTGCCTGAGTGGTTGACCCAGAAAATAAAGCTTTCTGAGCACACCCTTCTGTTAGATCTGTGTCCAATTTTCAGCGAAATACGTATCTTTGTCTTCGACACCAAACAAGTGGCGCTATAATGGACGCAGAAAAAACAAATGGAGCACAAATAAACGCCGTAGGAATGCTAAGTTTTCTTCTTACACATTTCCGGAACAAATTTCCTAACTGTGGAAGCTGGACAGCTATTTGCTAAAAACTGTCAAGGTATGCTGCCAAAGTGTGTAAGACAATTAATTACTTCTTTTCCATTAATTGCTGACCTTAATGTAAACGACTTCGCCAGAAGTAATGCATGGTTTCGTGATTCGAAATTTGGCAGTCATCAAATCCTAGATAATTAAAATAACTCATACAGAAAAAACACAAGACGATGGTTAAAAAACAATAGCTCTTTCTGTCGCCAGCCTGGAATGTCAAAACTTACCTCTACTCAACATTAGCTATTCGAAACAATTATTTCAATCGAACCAGTGTGAAAATTCGTGAGATTAGTTGCATTTATCTCCGTGTATCACCCCAATTGTGGCGTGTGATTACTAACAACATAACATATACATCACACTGCATAGTTTTTGATTTCAAAGAGCATTTTAGTACTTTATTCTAATGTAAAATAATGCAACATCTAGTAGCAAAGACCTTTGAGGTTGTCGCTATGGACTTGATTAATAAACCAGTTGTTGATAAATAATGAAGATTACTATATTTTTTCTCGAACATTTTTTCTACGCTTCAACACACTAGCAAAAACAATCACGCAATCATGGACACAAGAAGGCATTTATTGAACTGACGAATTGGCCAGTCCCACACCTCAGTTATTATCCCATATATAGCTGTGAATAATCCCTAGAAAACTGCTAAGTATGAGAACTCTCACTTGAGAAGAGAAATGTGACCATCAGCGCAGAATTTCCCCGTCCTTTAGCTACGGACGAAACAAATAACCTGATGCCCAGCCGCATCTTGCGTTTGCACCGAACACCTTCACTGGGAGCGTTCCCGAACGCTTACATTTTGTGGTGCAGCGGGGAATATTACCTCGATCATGCCTCACCCCTTCGGTAGACATAGACACTGGAACATTTAGGAATCCTCGTAACTTGTCGAGCAGCAGAAATGGATCACCGCGCCTCGGTCTGCTGGACGCAGGTCTTTTATCCAGACACAAAGACGATCCTGCGGCCATAACCGAATTACCTCAACTCAGACACAGGTCTAAATAACTCGTTCAGAAATTGGATCTTCTCTGTGCAGCGTGAGGGCTCTCCGAAAAAAAGCTGTTTTTTACCAAGTGTTGAGGAAGGCATGATCTCTTTATTGTGTGTTCTTATTTAAACGAAATTATTTCCGGTACTCGATTTACGCAGTATGGGTGCGCTAAACTTTGGCCTTCTAACACACTAGTTATTAATTTAGAATGATATGTTCAGGATGTGGAACAAACCTTAATGAAACTATGAAAAACACTCGTGATACGCAAATTTCAAAATCGAGTCAAGTCCTAGAGGTACGGGAGGTGTGAATAGTTACTGAAAATTATTCGTCGGTCGTAATGAAGTGATCATCGGCCGAAGCATTCGCTACTTTGAACAAAACGCTGACTATTGCTCTCCGGCACACTTTACCCTTTACATTAAAAATTCCCTAACGTTTTCTGACCGAGGCCTTCGTTCCTACATAAAATTTCTAAGCCATTCATTTGTTGAGTAATTTCTTTTCGTGCAGTTCTGTTGAGGTCAGGTTACCCAAAATGTCCTCTAAGAAAAAACTCTTGCATCTGTACTTGCTGTACTTAAGCATATTAACTTTAACTTTTAACCAACAATCTCTGTATTTAAGCATTTTAACATTAGTTCTCGTAGCGTTCACAAATTTATTTCTGGGCAACAAACGCAGTTCATAATTTCTAGATCACAAAGCTCTGCTCAATTACGTTTTTTAACAATAATAGAGATTAATTAATGGTAGCTTGTTCCCCTGCTGAGCATCGGCATGACATAGAGGAGTATCTGTGGAGAAGCACAATGTTAATTAATGGTTAGCTTTTCATTCACACCTTAACGTAGTTTTGGCGGCGATAAGACTACTGTCAATAAAGTCAAGTTTAAAGTAATTTCAGCTTGCAAGTCAATGATGAGCAGTCGCTTTGCAAAAATTAGCATACAAAAAAAGTGAAATTTGAGGCGCAAGCAAATGTGAGCACAATAGGGTTACAGTTACTCCATGGGATCACCAGAGCTCAGAGAGATTGCTAGTAGTCGTCTGCAAATGTGGAAGCCTCTACGGTATACAAACAAAACGAAGAAACGTCCGAAAATTGGCCGTGTGTAACTGAAACGAAATTCCAAGAGAAGCTAGGGGAAGATGGCTGCAAAATCCTGTGGTAGCGTTAAAAAGGAAAGAGAGGACCAAGAAGAACAGAAAGTGTCAGAATCTGAGAGTTTGAAGAAAATTTTATTTCTGAAGCCTCGAAGAAAAACGTTTGCAAGACGAAGGACACAACTGATACCTCTCCGTAGAAACATGAAGAGACTCGCTTTATAAAAGAAGGATAATTTGTTTTCTGTTGTACTACGTTCAGAATACCTTAAATGAACAGTCTTATATTCGTGATAAAATCGAACCTTTTTGGAAACATAGCACTACCTTCAGACACAAAACACTGTATCTTCAAAAAGTTAGGCTAAATCCTAGAGAAATGCTCTTCAAACCATTCAAAACATTTACTCCATATTAATATGAAGCGCAAAATTTATTCATATGAGTTTAATTGGGTAAATTTCAAGATTTTCAAATTCATCCATATTAAGAGCTAAAGTGCTTCAATTCAGAAAACCAATCCGAAATGTACCGTTGCTGCAAAATTATACTGCCTTTAATCCGCAACGGTTTTCAAAAATCATAGCTGTATAATGTCAATTATTCTGATCCAATGAATTTAAGCTCCCTCTTCATCAGTCACTCGGGTTTTCAATTTCGATTATTTTTGGCCATGATTACATTCTGTTTCATTCGAATTTAATCGCAGTGACGTGTTCGTTATTACTATACTAGCAGGACCCGTAGAAATTCCACGGACAAAGTCCTTGTTAAGCTAGGTGGACTAGGTCATCATAGCCTTACCAATTCCAGCATAACCTATTCTAACCTAACCCATCCCAGCATATTCTAACCAATCCTATCCTAACCGAACCGTTCCTGATAATATGTCAAACATAAAAAACGAAGACCTACAATGAAATTCCGTCAACACAACCTAACCTATCCTAACCTAACATATCTTAACCTATCCTAACCTAACATATCTTAACCTATCCTATCCTCACCTAACTTATCCTAACATATCTTAACCTATCCTATCCTAACCTAACTTACCCAATGTCGTCATTCAGCTAGGTGGACCAGTGAAAAAATTTGGTCAACATTACCGTACCAATTCTAACATAACATACTCTAACCTAACCTATCCTCACCTAACATATTCTAACCAATCCTACCCTAACCTATAGTAACCGAACCGATCCTTATAATATGTCAAACGTAAAAAACCGTGAACCAGTGAAAAAATTCCATCAACATTACCTAACCTATCATAGCCTAACATATCTTAACCTATCCTAACCTAATACATCTTAACCTATCCTAACCTAACTTAACCAATGTCATTGTTAAGCTAGGTGGACTAGTGAAAAAATTCGGTCAAAATCACGTAACAAATTCTAACATAACATATTCTAACCTAGCTTATCCTAACCTAACATATACTAACTTATCGTATCCTAACCGAAGCTATCCTGATAATTTGGCAAACATGAAAAAACCGCGGAACCGTGAAAAAATTTCATCAACATTATCTATCCTATGGTTACCTAACCCTTTGCTGCTCATCGTCCATATTTTGCCTTCTTAGCCGAAGTAAATTTCACTGACGCTCTAGCTACTGTGCCCGCTGTTCCTCATCCATATTTTGCCTTCTCTGGTGGGATAAATTCCTTTGCTGTTCGCGATACTGCGATTGTTGCTCCTCGTCCATATTTCCACGCATGATTAGCTGTCATCGACTGTCTCGCTGAAGGTACTCTTCATGTTGTACATCATTCTTCGCAGCTCGCTGGCGTTGCCTGTCTCTTTCGAGGATTTCCTGCCGGTGTTCATTCCTTATTTTTTCCCGGTAAAGTCTCATTCTATCGCTAGCAGCTTCTAATTTTTGCTCCATTGTTTGGTTCTAAGGCCGCTGTCACACGGAGACCAAATAGTAACGTTTCGTCATAATCATCTACAGTCAGCGGTACCACTCGGTTTGTCCAGGGCCACGAAACAATAAGATTTCAGCCTTAAGGGCCGTTAACATTAGGGGACATTTCGGCCGTGAGGCGCGACACGTGTGTGCGAGGCCCACCACTGAGGCTCATATTTGTGTGTGTGTATACGAAGTTCCCAATTCGCTCTGATCGAATTCGTGAGGCGCGACAAACGAGAGCCTCGCAACTCTGTCTCCGGTCAGTGTGCAGTTAGCAGTCACGAGTAGAGGTATCGCCCTTTGTTTATCCATTATGGCTGACGCAACTTTACCGCGAGAAGCTACGTTGCAATTAAACTGTACAGAGACCATAAATGCACATTGCGGTTTAAAAGCAGCAAATATAATGATCGGAACATGAAGGAGGCTGCATTTAATTTATTTTAATGAAAATGAACGAATATATCAACATTTCACTCCTGCAAATGAAGAAAAGATTACATAGCCTACGATGCAGCAAGAATATTTAGGCAAGCGACGGTAATCCGCCTTTAATGGCGGTTAATAACGCACTGACTGATTTTTAGAAATTGAGTAGCGCGCGCCACGGTGCACGCGCCCAATGTCTAGTGTAAACGCTCATGGCTCTTGTGAGGTGCCACATAAGGCGTATACACGTGAGCCTGCGACAAAACATATACCAGTGTAAACAGGGCTTTAGTATGACCAAACTGGTCCCAAACTAAGGCTGAAATCTGACGGTTTCGTGGCGCTGGACAGACCGAGTAGTGCCGCTGACAGTAGACAATTATGACGAAACGTTACCATTTAGTCTCTGTGTGACGACGGCCTAAGGCGCAATAATAATATCACTTAAACATGAAGAAAAGACGCGGATCCTATCGGGACTTACGACAGATTTGTATGTACGATACGGTATTCTGATTAAATAAATTTCTTTACAATTAGGAGAAATTGATTTAAATAGTGAAAAAAACAATGCATGTACAGACGATTTTTTAATGTAATACTCAGGAATTCGGTATCCATGAGACCACAAACTCGGACGAAAGCGTAACGGACGGACTAACTAAGTAACTAAGGAAGGAACAAGCAGAATTGTTACATGATGATTAGCTGGATATTGCACAGCACTTCAAGCAGCAGGAGAGACAATGTTAGTCACAAGCCTCGTCGTCTTTTCAATTGAGTGACAGAAGTGGTGTCTCTCAGAACGAAATTCTTCATTAAAATCACTTGATTGTTGAAATCCTTACTCGTCATGTTTCTTTAAATAAATGTAAGTCGAAAAAGATTTGAACCTACTCGAATTATAAGTAGAATATAATCTACCTGCATTTCCCCTTTGCGTTTTTCAGATCAAGAAATAAAAATAGGACCATCAAGTGCTCGAGGAGAGCGGCTGCTTCGTGGGATGTGAACAAAGGCGGTGATTAATTGATTAATTATATGCCAGTTTTAGCCTCCCTTACCTCAACAAAGATGTTCAAAGAAAGTAAGTATGAAGGTACTATTTAGTATGGACTTGAGGGAACGCAGAATCTATGCACACTGTATGTTCCCGCACAGGATCCCCTGTGCATAGAAAGTGTTGAGAAGGAATATTGGGGAAGAAGATGAAAGTTGAAGAAGAAAGTTAAAGGACCTGAAAAACAGGACAGCATTGAACCGAAAAAAGGCTCTTAAACAGAGCAAAAGATCATTTATTTCTATAAAAAAAGGCGCCTGCCTAACTCTGAGTTCGGGACTTAACATTTTCCTCCCATAAGAGTGTTAATTCCCATAGATACAATAGTTGTACACCCTGAGGGGAGCAAAGGCAGTTTAGAAATACCGGCTAAATAATCATTTTTCTGCAAAAGCTCCATAATTGGCAGTATTGCAGAATGTCTGGCCGTCTTTGGGAAGAATTCCTGTAAATAACAGTATTTTCTGCTGGCGCGTCACCATTAGGGACGATTTGTTTGCAATTCTTCGGACACCAAAGACGCATAACGACGCTCCCATGGCGATGATACATAAATGAGAGAAATGAGTGTAATGTCATGGATCAAAAGCGTAGCTGTTTGCAGTAATATCGCGGCTTGAGCCTTGACTGTCTTTACATCAATAGAAATTCCTTATACATTTAAAGGTCGTGCAAGAGAGGCTCCACAAAACAGGCGGTGTTGTTTATATCAGAATTGCATTCGAATTTATCACATTTTAGCTACCGGACATGGAATTTAAATCACGCAATCAGTTGATAAATTAATTGTTTTAATTTGCAGGATGTCACCTAATAGTGAAATTCAACTGTTCGCGGAAATTAATTTTTTAAAGCATTCATTAGTTTTATTTGAGTGTACGTAGGGATTGATTCAAGTGTATGTAGAGTGATCGGGAAGAGTAATTAATTGCCTACTCTTTTAAAGTGATTTATTTAGGTTGGTAGGAATGATTCATAGCTTCAAAAGTATGATTCCTTCCTAACTGCTGCTGTAGCAACCTGAGTCTTAGCTTTGCTTTGTTAGGTTCATTGACCCCTATTGATGACAAATTAATAAAATGTCACTCCAATTGCTCTATTTCTAAAGTTAAAACACAGAAATTAAGTATTCTCTAGTTCTTCATGCAGAAATTTCTAAGACACACGTCTTAGTCCATTTGTTTTCTTAAAGAACGCGTTGATATTTTCAGAGACGTAGAAAATTTCCCTTTCTTCTTCATAATAACGATCCTCCGCAATATTTCTTAATTAATTCCAAACGATTTTATGATTGAAATTCAGTCGTCAAGAAGTGGCTATCAAAAGTTTAATGCTTTCGTCAGTGAGGAGCTGCAATAATTCTCAAGTTGTAACACCAAGTCATGACATCGAGATGAAACTTGTTATTCTCCAAAGACTTTCGAAAAATTAAAATGCCATCACCTCGCATTGAAGCAACGTACGTCATTCCAGGAATCTTGTGCAGTCTAAAAAACGGTGATTAAACTTTTTTATGTCACATCGCATTGAGAACAGAAATTAATTCCTCAAGCTAAGGAGGTTTGCAGACTGAAAAAGTCTCCTCAGCATTTTCAGCTTTTTCATAAAATGACAGATCCTCAAAAAGACATTTTCGCATCTCCAAAGTGGGAACAAAGTTTTTTATCGGATGTGAAATTGAAATTAAAAATTATCAATTTAAAACCGGAATATTCTTCACGATGTCAGTAGGCTGTCATGCTTTTCATGCTTAAATATTTGCTCTAGATAATAACTAGGATTTTAAAGTAGCATTAGGGTTAAGATCACAATAATCTTTATATCTATAATAAATAGATTTCGCAACCGACAACAAATGAGATACTTATGACAAACTGATTTATTTTTTCTTGACGTGTCCCATGTGATCTGGGAATAATTCTTTCAAGTTTGATGCAAAAGCAAAAAATTCAAATGTGCAACCCTGTTGAATGTGTGTGTGTGTGTGTGTAGGTTGGAGAGAATTTTTGGCCGTGACAGAGGCCTAGACTGCCATCGCTTTGATGTTCAAATTCAAGCCAATATTTATTTTCAAGATCACATTAAAAATTTTGATACGTGAATTACCGAACGAATGAAGATTTCCCCTTAACTGGAAGTTACACTTCTAAGAACAGTTCCAATATTTTACCTGTAATATTTCAGTATTCCACCTCGGAAATTAAACATTTGTAAAACTATGCTGGGCCCGTAATTTTATTTATAAGTGTTTTTGTTTATAGTTATTTATTTACATATATTTATGGGTCAGTTTATTTTTTAATAACTATTGATACTTTCCAGAGTTCTAAGGATTTCAATTGGAACGTCGAGTTTCACAAAACACTCAAGAAAAACATTTTCCTCATATGCATCTCATCGAATTACTTGAAGTATTTTACGCAGAAACAAACGATTGTTTGCCTGTGTAGCGCAGGCCGCCGTCACACGGAGACCAAATGGTAACGTTTCATCATAATCGTCTCCAGTCAGCGGTACCACTTGGTCTGGTACCACTTTTTAACTGCGTAAAATGAGTATATCCAGCAATAAATTCAATTTCGTACAGGAGGTAGCAAAATTGCAGGTATGGGGCATTTACGTACGAGCTGTCGCGCGAGTACACACTAAAATAAGACATAACTATGCTAATAGACTTAACCTTTGAGCGTAGATGTACAACTTGGACGCGGCCGTACTAGTAGATCTCCATCGTTCGTATACATAGACGTGCGGTAGATCCATACCGCTAATGTAGTTATGCTGTAGACCCATACCGCTAAGTGTAGTTATGCGGTAGACACATACCGCTAAATGTAGTTATGCGGTAGACCCATACCGCTAATGTAGTTATGCGGTAGACTCATACCGCTAAGTGTAGTTATGCGGTAGTCCCATACTGCTAATGTAGTTATGCGGTAGACCCATACCGCTAAGTGTAGTTATGCGGTAGACCCATACCGCTAAGTGTAGTTATGCGGTAGTCCCATACTGCTAATGTAGTTATGCGGTAGACCCATACCGCTAAGTGTAGTTATGCGGTAGACCCATACCGCTAATGTAGTTTTGCGGTAGACCCATACCGCTAAGTGAAGTTATGCGGTAGACCCATACCGCTAATGTAGTCATGTGGTAGGCCCATTCCGCTAATGTAGTTATGTCCATCCTTCTTGCTTGATGTAGATTAGCACGAAGACCCATCCCTCTTGCTGTGGTTGAGCAGGTAGACTCATTCCTCGTAGGGTATATGTGCAGGTAGACGCATCTCTTTTGAGGGTGGATGTGCAGGTAGACTAAATTTAGGGACAAACTGTTGCGCGACTCAGCGCTGTGGGTCACAATCTGTAGCGGTGCCTTCTTTCCGTCACCGAAAAACGAATAATGAACGTTTTAACCAAGCAGCGCATTCCTGACTGTTCTGTAGAAATACCCATATGCTTGTACAGCTACATCTCCCTAACAGATGGAACTTAGAAGTTACTCCCTATTTGCATATCTAAAGTCACATTTTAATCACACGCATTTTCCTCTTTAACGTCGCTTGTTTAAGATCATTATCGATATTCCAATGGAAATTCTATTCTCAGATCTTGAATTAAACGAGTCGTAAAACAAGCTTGTTCATAACTTCGCCCTTCGCTTCTGCAGATTCTGCTTGCTAAATTGTCGCTTGACCAAGCGCTTTCTCTATAATTCCACGCCTAAACAACCTGCATTGTTCCAGGACATCGTCTTAATTATTACTGGGCTTAATAACATTGTTAGGGGTTGGCCACGATATGCCGCCTTTTGTTAGTGCAAGCCTGAAATTTCTGAGTCAGCGTTGTGACTCAATGTTCTCAAATGTTAAGAGGCTCGTATTTAATTCAACGATGCTGGTGCGATAAAATCAATACAAGGTACTCGCGAATGGTCTGTTCGATACATGAAAGATGCCGCTCGTGCAGCTTGTTTCATGTACGACTGCAATTATACAAATATTCTTAGTTTTTTTCCGTTTCCTGGAGAGTACCAGTCGCATTTTTTGCCTCGTCAACTTTGTATTACAAACTTTATGGGCTACTCATTCTGCACACTCCACGCTATTCCATTTGTTTTTCTTAATTGTGCATTTAAATTTCCAGAGAGAAGACAAATATTTTCTCCTCCTCAATGACAATTCTCCACGATATCTCTCCCTTATTCCAATGGATTTTTACATATTGAATCGTTCACACACACTGACGTGAGCAGCTGCGTTCTGTTTGCTGGAGTGATGAGCCGTTTCTATTTTGCAAACCTTCATTTTCCACGAGAGAACAAGAAACCGTGACGAACGAAGTTGGAGTGGAAAACAAATCTCCAACGAGTAACAGTCAGAAAGGAGCTGTCGACGACAAATGTTTCTTACACCCTCCTTTTCGTAGCGGTACATTTTTGTAAACAGAATTTTCATCATCTAAGTTGTCAAAACGCAGCGAGGAAAGCTCAATGTTCATTTAGATTTGCAAGAAGAAAATGCGTGGGGCTGATACATGTAAAACGGGCGATCTAGGAGTCATTTATTATGTCTAGGGACGTGCATGATTGGTATTCGGGAAAGACTAACATGTCATATTTTTATAGGATGAAATACTTGTAAGCAGTAAGCCATAAACAACAGAAATTTTTTTGTTTTTTGAGTGAATATTTGTCCAGGTTTCTTAAATAAAAAACGTTTTGTCCCCCGACTTCGGAAAACAAAATTCACGCGTTTGAACGTTAACATAAATCGATGTTTGCAGTAATTACACAGCACTCATACACTGCAACGCGAATTTGAATCTGAAATAACGCCGTACAGTACATTTTGCCAGAAATAAATTGACGT
>JACJUY010009016.1:0-29796 GCA_014220935.1 Platorchestia sp. MABIK | reverse complement strand
TTCCTTCTTCAAAGTACTTTAACTCTGAATAGAGTAAAAAAGTCCTAAATTACTAAGTTAGTGTTTTCACTCATTTTAGAGTTAGAAAGCCAAACGAAAAATCACTTGTGCATTTAAAATACAAGTTTTAGTTAAAATGTCAATGAGTTTCTCAAACGTTATTCCTAATTTTTGTCGAGGGTGAAAATGACATACTTTATATCTAAATTCCTCATTTTACATTGGGGGTTTTTAAGGGCAAATTAATATTTCAAAGATTATGACTCAAATTCAAATTCGTGTCTTATACAGAATGAGTTTCTTTGCTGAATTTTTAATTTCTATCCACGATAAATTCCATTCCCTATAAATTCATCTACAACAAATTTCATCCACGATTAATTTTCATCCACGAAAAATTTCAGTCACGATGAATTTCCATCGACGAAAAACATGGAGGCGACAAATACAGACGCAAAAAGTATTTGAATCATATTTTATACTGGTTGTCCTTTTCGGGAGAATTAATCAAGGTGTCAGTCCAAATTATATGAATTAATCAGTCGAAATCAAGGACTCTCTCTCACCCAGTTCGCACACCAGAACAAACAAGACCGAGGCATAGAATCCGTCCATTAGAGGTACAGCACGAAGCGTGGGAATCGCCTCACTAACACTCAGAAACAAGCGCAATTTATTCGAAAAAATCGAATACAAGTCAAAACCGCGTGTGAGCTTCTCCAGGTGACATGATGACCAGACTCGCGTCGAATGAAATCCTTGAACGTGTGTACACCACGTGAGTACTGAACTTGTGTACACCACGTGAGTACTGAACTTGTGTACACCACGTGAGTACTGAACTTGTGTACAGCACGTGAGTACTGAACTTGTGTACACCACGTACACCACGTGAGTACTGAACTTGCATGCATGTGTACACGCGTACATGCATACATGCGTACACACATACATGCATACATGCGTACATACATACATGAGTACATGCGCACATGCATACAAATGTACACGCGTACATGCATACATGCGTACCTTCACACTCAAGGGCTATCCACGATCAACACCGGCATCAACAACTTCAGCCCAGCGAGAACGCTGAAAAGCGCGTTGCGGTCCGTCCATAAGCTAGGAGGCTCGGCTCCGATGTGTCCTAGCGTAGTTCCAGGTTCGGCCAACTCAAGTGTGATAATGTTGAAGTGCTCCAAATTCAAAGTCCCAAAATGTGTGTTTTTCAAAAGACACATGGGTTGATAACTACGAGAATCGCATGGAAAAGTGCTCTTTGTCTTTGTGTGATGAAAAGTTCCCTTTGTTTAATCAAATGAAAAGTGTCCTGATTGATTGATTGATTGATTATAAGTTCGTTTCTGCCTCCCTTATCCCAACAAAGATGTTCCAAGAGAGGAAGGATAGAGGCACCACTCGATCAGTATGAAGTAAAATGAACGTGGAATCTATACACAAGGTGTGTTCCCACACAGGATCCTCTGTGCATAGAAGCAGTAAGTTGAGAAGGAAGGCTAAGATACAAAATAAAAGGTGAAGAAAAAAGTCTGAGGGGCTGAAAAACAGGACAGCAGTGAAACGAAAAAGATGGTTCTGAACCAAACAAAACATTTTATTTCGACAAAAAGAAGGCTTCCCTAACTTTCAGTTCATATAAAAAGTGCCCTGTGTCTTTTCATTTGTGAAATTAAAAGTGTCCTGTATTTTTATCAAATGTAAAGTACTCGATGTTTTTATCAAATGAAAAGTGCCGTAGATCTTTGTGAAATGAATGTGCCCTACGAAATGCACCCAATCTTATTCTCCCTGGGCCTAAAATGAAACTATGGAATATTACAACATGGAGTGAGAGAGCGTGAATGATGATACTATGTAAGCTTATGCATCGCACTTCACAAACTATTTTCGAAGTCAAACAAATACATACATAGTAAAATTAAAAATTCCCGTAACAATGACAAAGAATTTTTTACATAATTTAAGTCGGCAAGGACAAAAATTTGGAACTATGCGTTAAAGGGACGAAGTTCATTTTAAAAGAAGCAAACTAGTCTCGATCACACAAAGAGGCGGAGATTATCTATATTTCTCATCTCCAGCACCACAAGGGTCTGAAGAAAATCAACCAGAGGAGGTGAAGAAGAAAGCAGCCTTTTCTACTTAATCGAATACCAACGTATTGGAGCTAGAAGAAACGTGTGAAAACCGTTTCTAGCATCCGTTTCTACCGTTTCTAGCATCAAGGAGCCGATTTTATTGGATGCAAGAGTATTCTCTTCCGTTTTCTCGCCTCAACCCGTTCAATGTAACCCGTACTGAATGTAAACTACGATGGAGCTAACGTTTAGTTGTGTTCTACTCCAACATCGTGTTGCTGAGACGGTTAAAGAAGCTGACATTACTTTATGTCTTGAAATGAGGGCAAAATTACTGAAATAGTTCGCTGTCAAGTTCTGAAATAGTTTGGATTTAAAACTATTTTTTACATATAGTTCAAAGAAAAATCGTGGACTCCAGCATGCAGTTCAAAATTTGTATTGTGTCCAAGAATTTGTATTTGTATTTGCATCGACCCCCTCCATGCACACACACATACAAATAGCTGAGAAAATATATTAAACCATTATTGACATTTTTGATGACCAAAAATAAAGAGAAATGTTATAAAATGTTGACCCTCATGGGTCGATTTCAACCACTTTGCAGACCCCTGTGCTAAAGTAAGTTCACAGACTCAAACCACACGCCAGGACATGAGTGTGTGTACTAGGAGTATACAGGCACACAGTACACTCACACACAGAGGAGTACACAGCATCCTGACGATGAGTAGTAATTACTGAACTGGTCAAATCATTATAAATAATCATCATCAATACATCTAGTAACCGAGAATCCGAGATATTTATTTAGCATCCCAGCATTCTAGGCATGCATTTGATATCCAAGCATCCAAAATTTTCATCATGCATCCGAGCTGCCTAGATATTCGTATAGCATTCATAATACCTCTATTAGCATGAATGTTTTCAAGATTTTGGGTACGGCAAATTTTTCCAACGAATTAAAGATTTTTTAAAATATTTTCATTTTAAGCCTAATCCTATTTTAAATCTTAGTTCTTTCCAGTTGTTCATTGCCAATAAAGGAACTATTACACTATACATATATTAAATGTGTTAGAGTTTCTTATTCTATTTCATTCCGTTTCTCTGCAGACGACTTTCTTCCGATAATTTCTTAGATGACGTTGAGCGAACGTTCATTAATTTACAAGAAAATAGTCAGCACGAAATCCCTCGTTCTCTCAATCAGATTCAAATCCAAAAAAGGCTCAGGACAGAATTGAACTGGAACTTTCGACAAGTTTTACTTAGAAACCAAAACTAAGTTATTCCTGACACGTATGCAATTCGTACTTTATACTACACCACAGCCGTACTGAAGGCTGGCATGACACCACTTCAGGTACAGTGGACTCCTACAGGTACGCCCACTCGGGTAAACAACCTGCTGCTCATACAATGATTCCATGGACACGTTAAGCTTCACAATGATCATTTATAAACATCCTCCAATGGTCACACAGAAACCTTAGGCTTCACAATGATCACACAAGAACACCACGTTATGATGTTACTTTTATTTTAGGAATTTCTTCCGCCTGACATTAAGCTGTGATTTTTTTGGATGTTCCTTAGATCGTCGCTGCCCTTCGACCCTCAATTCAAAAAAGCAAATTCAAACTCTCTTAAAATGAGGGCTTCTCGTACGGACATCTTAAGTGAGGGAATAATGTTATTTTGACATCAGCTACAGAAGTACATGTAGCTTACAATTCAATTCGTTTCCTTTTGTTTCATGTAAATATGGATTATTTCAGCAAAGCACTTCTAAACAGAAATTCTCACTTACTCTGCATTCCAGCTCATTGATCTCTTCTTCACACTAACGTGCTCTATATTTGAGGATTTATAACCAGTTTACATCGTATCTTCCGGTGTATCTAATTAACGGAGGTCAGAGCGTCGTAATTTGCTATACTCTTCGTCCTGAAATATCTGTGTTGTGTTTAAATCCAATCTAACTCCGAAACTTTTCAAATATTAAAAAAATACCTTACGTAACTCTGAAGATTATAAAAATTGAAAAATGCCTAATGGAACTCTGAAGACTTCAACAATCAAATAAATACCAAATGTAACTTCAACAATCAAATTCAAAATTATTTCTCTCGCCAACATTCCTACAAAGCTCTTCTTTTAAGCAAAATAATGCTCATGTAATGAGTATTTTAATGAAATTACTCAGCAGTGAAGACTATTTTTAACACTTTTAATTCGAGCAAACACTCATGCAACCAAATGCCATCTCGTTGACAGTTTCCTCGCTATATGAGGTTTCAAGTGCAACAAATTGGGAGCCAAAGCATAAATAAACACATAAAAAATACATATAGAAAGTTAACACTTGGAAAAAGTTATTCCAGTATTAAAGTTTCGCAAAAATTAAGCTACAATACGTTAGAAAAGTTTCCCCAATATGTTGGAAACACAATAACTTCAACATTAATCTGGGCATTAAAACATTTAATTTTCAGGTAAAAAATCACCGGAAGGGAAGCTTTAGAGTTTTTAGGTTACAACTTAATCTGCGGACTCTTGTTATCAGCGTTATCTGAGCTGGGGTATCAATGGAACAGATGTGATGTGCAAGGCGTGCGCTCTAAGCAGAATGTAGGCTATGCTCGTGCCCTTCTATGGCACCCCAAGAAAAATGTTTACGCGAAATTAACAATTCCAAGAAACGTGAACCTTGAGACAGGAAAACGTATCCACAAAACGCATCAATATATTGTATTTTTAATGCCATTAATTCAAATTTTGAGAGCTTTTTGTTTTCACTGAACATTCAATTCACAAAATGATTCTGCACACCACGCGTGCGAAAGCGCGTCAAAAGCTGCACAAGAAGACGAACTTGAACAAACGCACAGCACGCGACCCAACATCAAAGAATAGAAACATTTCACAATCCCCACAGGAACACAAGAAGAGAATCATTTCAAATCCGCAGAGCTGGCCAAATTTGAAAATACATCTTAACCCAAACAGCAACACAACGCAGAAATACTTCAAAACCCACAGAGCAGCACATGGGTAAAAATACTTCTCAATCCTCGCAGTATCATATTTACGAAAGCACTTCAAAATCCGACAGAAACACATATATAAAAATATCTCAGAAATCTTTGAGGGACACAAATGCAGAATTTCCTCTAAATCCACACAGCAGCACGAAATTTAAGATGCATCAATAAGCAATACAAAGACGCTTCTTTGTTCTTCAAAAGTCATACAACACCCAACGAAGCCTCGTTGAACGCTAACATGTAGAAATGACGGGAAAAATATCCAGGGTTCACATGCAAATAACTCGCCACAGGTAGCGTCGATAATAGTAAAATGAAACAGCATATCGCAGCTTATTTAGTCCAAACTTTGAAAGAAATACCGAAGGTTAAAGCGAAAAAGGGAGGGGAAGCTCGAATTTAGTCGGGAAATTATGCCCTATAAACAAATGATCGCGTGATGTTCACTTTTTGATTGTCACAACTGGAGACCTTGCCGTTGTTTAATTGAGTTACAGCATTCTTTAATACTCAAATTGATAATGCATATGTTAACTGTATGATCATTATTTAGAATTTTCTTCCCACTGTAATTAGTCACTTTATTGTACAACATTGGTCACATTACTGTACATTAGTCGCATTACTGTACAACATTAGTCACTTCATTTTACAGCATTGGTCACATTATTGTATAACATCAGAACGTTGAGTTTGACAATACTTATGTTGATTGAGAAATTTTCGGTATTGATGCTTAACTTCGGTATTGATGCAAAATTTATGATTTTGCCGACACTGCAGTCAATTCTCAGCATTCACTAATTATTAAACCATAATTTTTCAATGAAAATAAGCAACACTGACGTTGACTTTCAGCACCGCATCTTGTCTCACGTGTGGTGCGGGGAATGATGCTTAGTTTAATAAGCGTACTTTCGAGGGAAGTGAGTTGAAAAGCGAGGCCCATTGACTCATTATGAATTTGTAAGTCAACAATGACTCTATTGACGTATTCATAAAAACAGAAGATAGTAGAAAAATGGAAGTATACTTTGTGAACGTTTGATAATCTTGCTCAAAAATAACCATTTAAAATAGAAAACATCAAGCTCAATGGAAACATAATAAAAGATCAACGAAAACCGTTGGCGATAATCGTACACTGACGCAAGTCTAGTTGAACTGATGTGCGTCAACACTTCACTGCGACGTGGCCCACCGGTGGTCACTGAGGGGATTTTCATAAAGCTGCTGACCGACCAGCAGTCACAAACTCAATTTTCATAAACACTTAATGAAAACTAAATGAGGCACGATCTATTTAATGTTGGTTATTTCCTAAATTTAGATTATATTATAATTTCATTTGGATATTGTACTTCAGTTTAACGCGCTGCAGTTAACGTGTTAAAGGACCCACGTAATCATAAATTCATTCAGTGAAGGCTTAACCTCTGCGTCTGCTCAGTGGGGCGACAACTGCAGAGACACTCACGTAATTTCAAGTGGGGACGCAAGGGCTCCAAATTTGGGAGCCTCGGTAGCTCAAAAACTCGACTGCGTGACGTTCATGCAGGAGCTCAATACTGTTCAAATAGGATATTAGTTTAAGCCTCCCTAACCGCAACAAAGACGTTCTAAAGAGAGGAAGGCACCATTTGGTAAAGAGATCAGGGAGCGTGGAATCTATGCACAAGAGGTACAGAAACAGGAAGCTGACTAAGAAGTTCATGAAACAGGATAGATGTTGAAGAAGAAAGTAGTGGGTGCTGAAAAACAGGACAGCAGAGAACGGAAAAAGATGGTCCTTAACATAACGAAAAAATATTTTATTTTTACAAAAAGAAGGCTTACCTAACTCTCCGCTGGGGACCTCACATAGGCAGATAAAATTTTTCAAGAATACTACACTCCCACTTGGAATTGCGCTGTACACAGCGTACACAGTGACGAGAGGTTGTAGCGAAGGAACTGAGAAGCCTCTCCTCTAATTCACTCATTCATCACAAAGGCTGTAACTTTGCGCCTGAGAAGAAGCACGCTGAGGAATTTATTTTCGTACATGATCGAAGTGACCGCATTTAATGCAGCCTTAAAATTTTAAAACATTTAATTTATTGCAATTATCAACATTTAGTTACAACGCAGTGGATTTCAGAGAACGTATAAACTAACATTACCGATACCAGGCTGATGCTTAACGTGATCATTTCTTAATCACTGACCCATGTAATGTCCTAATAATTGGAAACTAATCGATTGAATATTCAGCATAGCTAGCAAGCATGAACTCAGACTTCAATCGGTCTCGCATATTTAAATTTTAAAACAATTCTTCTTTATTCTAAACCGCCAATTTAAGGTGGAAAAAAGATTTCAACACGTCTAGTCCCAAAATACTGCCAATTTATAACAAAGCAAATGGTTCTGTGTTAGATTAGCATTGTTTGATATTTTTTAATCATTATAACACATCTCTCGCTTCCAAACAAACTTGGTACAGCCATCACACAAGCACACAAGAATACAACACACGCAAAATTCGAAGACACGTGCAGCACGACAACAATACAAGAAAGATCCGCACCAATCACCGGCCGATCTGCGATGGTAATCAGCCAATGACAACATCCAACGGGCGTCCTGTGAAAGCGCTCAACCCGCAAATAGGCTGCTACCTACGGAAGCATGAATACCATACCTCGTGCATTTAAATTTTTGAATTAAAATGAAACTTCCTATGCGCAGTCACTTCCTTCTTAATAAGCCTCAGAGTTCGATCGCTTCTCCGAAAGGAGTTTGCAATGAAAGCTTCTTTCTTCAGTAAGATACGTAGCTTGTCTTATAGCTAGACAATGGCAATCCATGGGAAATTTTCCACGAAGAGTTCTAATCGAATAATGAGTATTAGCGTACTTTTCAGAGGAGCTTTTACGCGAGTCATTGAGCTTTCTGCGTCATGGACTTGAGGTATACGAAGTTGACACTTTGCATGGAGGTCACCTCACGCAGTCTCTCGTACATGTAGGAACGGTGACAGCGTTAGTTGCTGCCCTTGGCTACGTTTTAGAACATATACGCCGCAATTTCGAATATTTGTCGGTGTCGTTGCGGAACAACTAGCGGTAAAAGTTCACCTGTCATCTTGGCTATCCTGCACGCTGATTTTCTCGCAAAAAATTGCAAGTTTAAACTTATCAAATTAAATTACAATACAACTTGTGGTAATCCTGTACAATTCTTACATTTGGCGGTTTCGGCAGAGGCTAAGAAATACTACCCCGTCGAGTAGCCAAGTCAACAGGTGAGGTTTTACTACCGGCTGTGCCGCCCGTGAAATGTAAAATGTTTAAAAATCCGGCTCCTGGCTGGTCTTTCTCCACTACCACTATATGCACATCATGCGTTAAATCATAGAAGAAACATAGTTGAAACCATAGAAACATTCATCTGATTCCATTTTGTCGCATTTCATATTTTGACTTTCTCCATTGTAGTGCTGAAAACGGAATTTCAAAATTGCTAAACGTTTATTATTGAAATGCTCATTTACTCATAAAATATCCCTTTTATCACTAAACTGCGATTTCCTAGAAATGAACCGACTAGTAACACAGAAGGAACATGAATTTTAAGTCTTTTACTTCAGCTCCCAAATTTACACATGTTGCAGACCCTTTAACACTCTAACTACGGCGGGTTGAACTGAAGTTCAATACTGAATTCAAGTTAGAGTTCATTGTAGAGATCAATTTTGAAAATAACGAACATTTAATAGATGGCGCCTTCATTTAGTTTTAGAATTTATGAAAAACTGAGTTTGTGACTTAAGGTCAGTTAGCAGTATTATGAAAATCCCCTCAGCGCCCACCGGTGGGTCCCTTTGCAAGAAACGTGTTAAGCATTTGTTACATAGGTGCTAGATAAATAAATCACAGAAGGCATAACATTTATTAGTCTTGTATTTTCACCGTAAAACAAATCAAAAATCTACTAAATACTGCGAAAATACCACGAGATTACCTCACAACACCTTAACCCTACGCGAATGTAAGCCTCTTAAACGTCGTGAAAAAAATTTTAGAATATAATACTTGTTGCAAGAATTCCAAAGTTCAGCCACGTGCTCAAAGAACAATGACAAATTAGCGGCACATATAACACTGCTCATTGAGCTACACCAGACCGACACCACACAACGTAACGTTTGCACGGCGACGCCCTCGCTCTGCTGTGAGAAGAGGCACAGCAAACCATCGAGAAAATGAGGCACGGAGTTGAAACGCTTCACATAGGAATTTTCTGGATGACGTTTCTTTAACTTGATAATAATCTCTGCAATGATGAGAAGAATATCAAGCTATCGAGAAAAGTGAGGGACAGAATTACAACTAGCCTAAATTATGAATTTTCTGTGTTGCCTTTCTTTAACTAGATAATAATCTTTGCAATGAGAACGCGTACAACAAGCGATAGAAAAAACAGGGACGCGTTGAAACGCCTCACTTATGAATTTTCTGTGTTACGTTACTTTAGCCAGGTAATAATCGAACAGGAATATAACATAGCAGTGGGACCGCTGTTCGTTACATGTCTGTCTTGTAGTTTTGAAGTTGGATAGTTTTGTTTTAGGCATCACCTGAATTTCAACTGATTCCATTTAATGCATCCATACGACTTTCGGAAAATAACAAGCGAGCGCCAGCAAGGATGATTCGTGCGCTAATCAAGGAGAGTCCCTCTAATCATTCAAGTCACTACGGTCAGAGTTACAACGTGTGTAGAACTTACTTTTCCCTACACAACGTTCGTAGATCCTCCAATCAGAATCCCGTGTGCAATGGCCTAGGCAGTTTCGACTCCCTAAATTGAACATTTTGAGGTTATTTTATCGTGTCGTGTACTGGGGGTAAAATATTATGGCTTCATTTCGTAATGCTTTGGTGTGTAGAAAAATCTGCTGTAGATCTATAACAGCGAAAACGTGTCTTCTATTTTCAGCTAAAAACATGTTTTTCAGAAATTAATTAACAATATACAATGGGGCTAAAACTGAGAACAATTTTTCATCGTTCCACATTAACTGCCATAAACTTAATTTTTAAATTAAGGCCAAAATAAATTTAACCACACAGCGCGTTAACAGTAACACAGAAGTCATACATTTTTTACGATACAATATTCTTCATCAATCTATACAAAATTTAGTTAATTTACTGCTAACCCTGCAAACCTTCTTCTCCCAATAAATTAGCTTAGCAAATGAACAACTCATGCAGTTACTGAATTATCTCAGGACCAGTCCGACAGAACTCGCAACTGACAGCGACCAAAGTGAGAATAGGGCGAACCCTTAGTAAGTCTGAAATGCACGGTGATGCGAAATCCTAGCAGTAAATTCCGAACAATGCAAAAACAATGCCTCTAAAAAATGCTTCAATGGTCGTGCAAAAAATTAAAGAGCTTGTGGGAATAACTTGTCAACAAGCAGTTTGCGGTCCTTCTCGTTCATCTTTTCAGTCTTTTGCAGAACAAGATTTGAACTACTTTCTTTTCAAATTCATATTTGTTCAAGAATTACAGCAGCATTATTGCGAGAGGAGATTAACTTTCTGCACATGATTTTTGGATAAAATGAACGATTTTTAACTACAGTTTTATATTAACTCAGTTTTATTTTAATGAATTTTGTAACCGTCAAATTGAAAGTACTTACTATCTATCCAAAATATTTCAATAGAATATTAATATTTTCATATTTTCTTTTGAAAATAACATCGCTCTAAACGAGGTTGTAATTTGAGTCAATTAAACTGGAACTGTTTCAATAAATTCGGCCAATTCATGATGATGGAGACTTGAATGGTGATGAGTATTCTCGTATACTCTATAATAAATAAACGAATATTTAGAACAATATTTGTAAATGTGTCAGGTGGATGCAATGGGTACGGGGCTACACGCCACAACACAATTCCTGTGCGTAACCGAGAGCAAAAAGCATACTAGAACATTTCGTGCGGAAAGTGTTCAAAAAGTGTCATTGGAATTGGGTAACCGGTGGAATGGCCCTCGCGTAGTCCCGATATTTGTCTCAGTGATTTTATTGTTTAGAGCCACTAAAAAATTTTGCATCCAAAATACCTCCTCATAACTCACAAAAACTAAGGGATCATGTAACCATGCATGGTGGGGCACTTGTAGACAGTCCTAAAATGATTTACTAAGCAGTGAGAATGGTCTGCAAAACTGCGGTAATTTCATGGTATAATTTGGTAACTACTTTATTCCGATCTATAATGAGGTGTTTGTTTAGAGTCTGACGCAGTGAATTTATTTATCGTCAATGATCATGTGCTGGAACAAATGCGCCGTACTCCAGAGGTTGCGTACCAGTAGATATTTCCATTGAGTGAGCAGATTTAACAAATTCACTCTAACAACTTACGCCTGTTATTATTTTAGAAGTACTTACATTTACGTACCTTCTATGAAGCAACACGTCGACAGGGATACGAAAATAACAAGTGATGCACAGGAGTTGTGCCGCTTACGTTATACGGAGTTCCTTTTCCTTACTAAAACAGACAGTGAGTAAAAGAGACGGAATTTTTCGCTACTCATGACGTCATCCCTCTCAACGTTACTAAAAATTGGAGCAATAGAAATCGAGGTAACCCTTACCTACCACAGAACGTGTGTAGTTCAAGATACCTGCAAATTGGATGGAGTCAAATTAACTTGGGCGTTTCTTACCTTTTATGGAGTTACATTTTTTGTCGGCGACGGACTGGATTCTGGAAGTTGGTGTTGGTGTGGAGCTGGTGGGAGTCGTCGTATCCGCCATGTCGCGGTCGCGGTCCTCGTTGATGCCCGCTAAAATTTCATTTAAAAGATCTCTGTCGGCCTTACGTTCGAGGAGACCCATTTTCGAGCCGGATATACTGGGCATATTTTGTAGAGAGGACATGGTAGAGGCACTTCGGTCAGACGATATTTCATCCAAGGTAAAGTCTTCACAGGACTCCAAAAAAGATCTATTGGTTTCGAAGGCTGCAGAGGAGCAATCGCGGTTATTGTTAGAGGAATGTGGTTGTTGTTGTAAATGTGGAGATCTTTCTGGTTGGTTTTGATTGGAGCTCGCGCAGCTTAGAGGAGGGGACGTGAGGTTAGGAATGCTGCTTATATTAAGTAAGGTGCTGCCGTTATTGGAAGAGGAGTTGCCTCCTGGGAAACTTAAAATGTTCGGGGTGGTGGTGGACAATTGGGATTCTTGTTGCTGTTTGAACTGTGATGGGTTGGACGGGGTGAGATGGGTGATGCCCATCATCTCATCTTCCCGGTTGCTGGAGGAGTCTCCCATGTTACTACCGCCATCCTGCATGGTGTTCTGCAGCAGACCGCCTACTCTCAACAGGCCTGACGAGTCTAGATCCAAGGTTGAGTCGTCCATTATTTACTACAAAGCTTACGATGACACGGAAAGCTTCCGACTGTACAAGTTAAGTTACACCGTACGCATGCGCGGAAGAGGGTCAAAGTAAGCGCGGCCAAAAATGAAGCCGTTCGAGATTTATTCAAAAATTGGAGAAGACAGTGATAATATACTTTAATAGAGAATGTTTGCAAGAACTAGCAATTATGAAAGAGGAGGATGTAACGTCTTCGAAGAGAGAATACGTCTTATATACCTGCGGCTAGAAAGCTAAGTTGTGCTCGAGAATAATATTGCTCAAAACACATACACACGAATTAAAAAAAAAAATCTCACAGAGAGAAGAGCTTGCGTGAGTCCCACACGTATTGCATATCACTGCACAGTATTCACATTACCACAGGTGGTACCGCCAAAGATCTTTTTATCTACACGGATGTACAGGAAAAATGGCTATGTGAGGATCAAAGTATCATTGAGTTGGAGATTTCTTCGCGTGTTGAAGGTTTGAGAAGCTGGACAGATCTTGCCTTGGCGAGGACATGGACGATTAGAGAGAGCTCGAACCACTGTATATGTTAACGTGAAGTGTTGTAGATGCAGACAGTACTGCGTCTGTCTTGTTCTGTGACGCGCTGGCTGCCTGCACCTTAGTAAAGGCGAGCCTGCGTCCAGGCAGCTCTTGGGAACACCACTGCTCGATTGTCCACTTTCGGCCTGTTTTGTGTGCAAGGTTCACTCAACGTAAGATAAAGTCCGCTCTTGTTCAGCAGATGATGCGTCTTCGTTGCTGCGCGTAGACTTTAAGGATTTTTTGGCGAACAAAGAATACCCGAACATAAAAAGGCGATGCCAATTAGCCGATTATTTTAAGGTGTCTTCAACTGTCTTGTTTCAAGAGCGTGAGCAGAGACCATGAAACAAACCAGGATTTGAACGAATTTTCAAACCATTAATTAAAAAGACACTCACTGAATAAGTAACCGCGAGTGGTATATCTTCAGTTCCATTGCTACAAGCACACCATGTCACATAACAAGAGAAAGAGCGTCGAGTAACAAAAAACAAAGTCACATTGCGAAATTGCAACAAAATTGTTATAATTAATATTGCAAAATTCCCTCAAAAACTCCTGTAAAAGAAAGAAAATATTACGTCAGCGTCTCGCAAGAACAACACATCACGAGCTGCGGCAAACATGTGATGATACCAAGTAAGCAAGGCAGTTGTAAACGAGCGTAGCAGGTGATACACTTAACTATTTCGATTGTCATCACCACGGTCACGCTCGCTGTCATTTTGCGGTGGGGCAGCTACCAAGTGACGAACGGACTACTCGTACAAGCAAGCCTGTGGTGATGACGCGAAATAATCAAGTGTAAAGCCAATGTGAAAGCTACGATGACGTATTATACATATTTATCCTCAAAATCTGATATGCACATCGCCTTGTGGCTCTGTAACTTGAGAGTCCACGGCACGAGGGGTTCAACGTTGCACTGATGACAAGAAAGACCCAAATTCGATCCTAGTTCGGAACCGGCGATATTTTCACTTCACACAGCATCATGGTGATTATAAGAAACAAAGAAGACGTGTATGACAGGTTGTACGGGAACTCTTCAACTAACTAAGAATACACTTCACTCACTCCCTCTCCTTCAGTCAAAAAGGGAGAAACCATTTCTATAACCTGGCTGCAATAATGAAGCGATCATTAAAAATGTATCTCTTGACAAAATCTCGTTCTAAGAAAATTTCTAATCCAGGAGCTGTTCGACATCATAGAAACAGTTTTCATCAATTGAAAAATTAGCCTTGAGCTATACTGAGTAATTAAGTTACGTAGAAGCTTAAAAATGATATTCAACTAGTCATTAACAGCGATAATTTACTAGGTGACTTTGATCCTTCACAATAACTGGATATTCTTACCTTCCAATTCAACTTTAAAGCTCAATCATACTAAAAAATACGCTTTTTCATTCGAAATAAAACATTCACTTACGGTTAACCCACCAGACCACACATCGAGATGAGATCAAACTAACACTCAAAACACATCGAGATGAGATCGAAGTAACACCCAAAACACATCGAGATGTGGAGATCGAAGTAACACCCAAAACACATCGAGATGTGGAGATCGAAGTAACACCCAAAACACATCGAGATGTGTAAATCGAAGTAACACCCGAAACACATCGAGATGTGGAGATCGAAATAACACCCAAAACACATCGAGAAGTGGAGATCGAAGTAACACCCAAAACACACAACCGAAAAGAACTATCCAGGCAAAGTAGCAAGGCCGGATAAAGATTAACGTCTGCTACAGAGATGCACGCATGCTAACACGCGCGGTGGACGGCAGCTTTGTACAAGCGTACAAAGGAACAAAAGAGAGTACGCAACTTGGAGCAGCACCTCACGCTTACACTCCCTCTCCACCGTCCGCTGCAGAGTGCAGGGAAAGCTTTTTTGCATGGCCGTGTGCCCCATGTAAGGTCGACAGCCATGTGATTCTAAGTCATTCTCCATGAAGTCCATTCAAGACACTCAGAACATCAGGGTGTGTGATCACAATATCTCGTCAAGCAAACACCGAAGAAAGCTAACGTTACCGGCACAAAGTACTTGAGTGTATCGGACTCTTCGGGTTACAATTATTGGAGCTGTGGCTAAGGGCTTAGCGATGTATCTATGCTACGCTGTTGCCTTCTGTTGTTCGAATTTCGGAGGAACAAAAATTATTATGTATATTATAACATTTTGTTATTTAAGTTATTGGATCTGTTCTTAAAAGAATTCGTGATGTATCTATGACATGCAAATACAGTTATCCTATACAGTTGTTTGAATTTACAAGAAAAAAGTCACGTATCAACAAATAACGATCGAAAACTTCTCCAATCAAAGGTTTAAAATTCTCTTCTCACTCGAGAGAATGAGATACATAGTTAACCAGGTCAACAATTACCCCGTACACCTTTGAACAGTCTTCGTGCTCAAAATTCGAGTTGGAACTGACGTTTATCGACAATAATGACCTTTTGGCACTTGAAATCACTAGCAACAGGCAGGAAACATCAAAATTTACTTAGCTCACACCTCGCGAATGTAAATTAACACTCGTACGAATTCTGTAATACTCATTATGGCATTTTTGACTTCACCAAAGAAGAGATGCTCAACTTGAATAATAAGGTTGAAAGGAAGCTATCTACCGCCAATACGATGTACGAGTAATTCTAAGCCATCAACTGGGAAGCATGACATTAGTTACAGTTAGCAGAGCTCAACCCACAACGAATTCGAGTCCGCTTCGCAGCCCACGTCCCGCAATAACGGGATTTGAACCTTTAATCTCTTCAGTTTTATGACAGGAGACAAAGACATTCTTGACTATCGGAAGAGGTATTTCAGGGCGGTCAGGCCGACTGGGATGTCAAAGCACAGACCGCTATTCAATTCCGGTTTGCATTGAATAATTCGAAGGTATCTCGTAAGATGGCAAAACCAAAGAACATCGCTTGTCGTGGGTGGTCACCGTGTATAATCCGAATTGGTTGCACTGCTGGCGTGTCCCCGCACCAGGAGCGAATAGTAGCTCTGGTCAAATCCCTATTCGTGGCTGCTCTCAACATTTCGGTATTGTCATGCCCGCAGAAATGAACGGTCAAAGCCACTCAAAAGTAGAGTACAATTTCAACTAAGAACATATTCACGGCGTACGATTAGAATACATTTTAAAACAAACCTTTTCCCAACAATTACTTAGGAAAAACCTTTCATTTTCGTACGATCATTCGTTGCATTTTTGAATAGTATTTCGATACTGATTATAATCTTGTATTTAATATTCTCACTATTTGAAAGTTAAATTTTTATTCTGAGACCATGTTTAAAGAAAGACCTTCCTGCGCTAGGGCCTCAGATCAGCAACCAAAGACGTTTATGGCTGGTTTGCGGAGATTAAATTTTGGAACACTGGGCGGCGACTGAAAAAGTAACACAGTTACATAAAATGTGTCTGACCGTTTCACCAGGAAAGAGGTTAATTATTCAAACATCAGGATACGAAAACTAACTCCTGCAGTACATTTTGAAAGCGTACTTGAAGAAATAGAGAATAAATTCTAAAAATTGTGCTATGCTTCACGCGATTTTCTAGACCAATCGAATAAACTATACATTTAATGAAAGGATGATGCTTTCCAGCCTGGATAATTTTCAAGGCCGGGTTTTTTCCTGAAATTTCAAAAACAACATTTTTTCCTCAACTTAATTTTTTTCAAATATTCTGAACATCAATTGTTCATTGACGTTTATTTGCTCCAGCTTTCCATAATTTTCATTCTCTTTAACTTCAATCGTTTTTTTATACTTCTTTTAATTGATTTCTGTACATTCTCATATGGTGAAGTAATAAGGATACTTTGTAAAAATAACTTCAAAAAACTAAAATTGTCATTTATTAATCAGCAACACAATAGATACAAATGAACAATTTACGCATGAATCTGATCAGTACTTCCTAATCGCTTCAAAATGAATGAATTTAAAATTTTACTTATTCAGCGACAGAAAATTTTTCAGTCAGTTTTAAGTGGAAGGAAATTTTAAAAAATACAAAATTAAGCAGGAAATTTTTTAAAGTCACGAACTTCTTTGAAATATCGTGGAATTGTTTTCAAAAATACAAAGCCACTTGAGAGAGAAACAGTGAAAAGAAAACTGCGTTACATTTTCGTCAATTTAAATAACAATACATTTAATTTCGGTAAATGTTGTTTTGAATTGTGTCAACTGAAAAATAAATTTGCGCTAAATTTTGGGTTGAATTAAATTTCATGAAATTTAATTTGAGTAAATTTTGCTTTCGTAGATTACCGTAAGCGAGCAATAAAAAGAGCCATGAAAGAATCACATACCCTGAAAATAATGAAGAATTCTGTGGAAATATTTTACTAGACATAAAAGTACGAATAAGAAAACTTTGAAATATGGAAAATTCTACGCAATGTTTGCCAAATCACTTTGACCGCTGCAATATTAAACTACAGGCAATGAAGTTGGAAAATTTAATAGAAAACTTCTTAACTTTCAAAGACATGTGCTATGATTCAAAACATGAGATTTATTATGCGTACATATATACACGATAGGTCATCACCATTATAAATGAACTTTAGGTCGGTATCGAGGCACACGTCATGCTGTATTGTCGAATTAAGTTTATCCGTCATTTTATGTCGAAAAGGACAACTTTCCCTCACCTTTCTCCGTTACCATTACTCGTTTTTCCCAAGAACTGAACATTAAGCAAATCCCAGATATGCGCAGCTCCCTCATTCAGTCACAGTTTCTAAGTCTTTCATTACATCAAATGTTATTTACGATCCGACGACTCATTTATCACCCAGAATCATCGTACGGATCAGTTGCTCTGCCTCCCGCTTCTCAGAGAAGACCGTTTTAGGCCATTTCATACTTGAATCACAGCAGCCATCAAGTCGCTTTCTATTGCATGCATATTTTTCATAAAGACTTTCTCAAAATATGCTCCAAAAAATTCCTTATGTCTGCTACACTCAAGCGATTGAAAAAACTGGCAGCAACTACGACAGCACTCTTTAAAACCCCAATTTGCGTTCAAATGAGACAATGTAGCATACAAATTACCGAACTAATATCACGTGAACTAATTGACCAGCAGATTCTTCAGCACCTTCTCAAATTTCATGAAAATCCTCCGGAAACAAGAACGACTCGAGGCAATCACGAGGTTATGTTGGATATTTTCGACCCGCACCTCGTACCTTGTGTACCTGGGATTGTTTTCCAAGAGGGTTCACGTGCAGGAACGTCTTCCTGCGTTCCAGGCCTCAGTAGGTCAAATCTTTCTTTTCAAGGACACCTGCCAATCCCACAGCAGCGGTCGGTCAAGCACTATCACAACCCGCTGCTTCAAACGTAACATCTTTCGGCGACGATCTTATTTTGGCATCATAACACATCCATAAAAATTATCTTCGTGAAATTAAAGATTTTAGCATCATTTGAGGTTGATTTGCAAACTGTTTGAACGACGCATTTGAAGATGTTAGGTATTGTTAACGACGGAAAAAGATTTACTGGTTTGAAATAATCGTCACCAAGTAGTTTTGCGATCTAGCGTTATTCAAATAACGGCCTCTAATTCTTTGGACTTAAAGTAGTGTTAATTTCATTATTGTTTGATTTGAATTTAAGTCAATGGATCTTCCAACACAATTACCTTTCTCAAAAGTAGTCAGTGTTTTCATATTTTAATAAAAAGCTTTCAATACAACGGGTTTAACTAAAGAATTGATGTACACGTGTATCAAAATTAGCAATTAATCGGTTAAGTTAAATTCAAATAAAACAAAACCGAGTCAACGAAGTAAGACACGCATGTTGTCTCTGTTGTGCCCAGAGTCTGTCACAGTTTTGTTATTTCAATTTGAAATAAAAATAAATTTTTTATACTTCTGCTGCATCACTGCTGCATTCCAATAAGTTGCATAATTACCGAGCTGTATCACAAGCGTTGTGTAATGCAATACGACTGTCTCGTGCACGCGAATACCAGCTTGTCGCATAAGATCCTAGCCAACACAACCGCTACGACGGCATTACTGAACCCCAAGCGTAGGCAACCACACGATCAACATCACTCATTCTGTCTTCACTTGACTAGGAGACGGCCTATCCGATTGCACAGTTTGCAAAATGACCATTTTTGCTTAATTTTCCTCTACTGACAAGCGATTGATGAGCAGATAAGCAAGCGCATGTAGTAGGGAACCTCATAACTGTTTTGCGGTGGCAACCCACACGGGATCTCCATTCAGCGCAACCAACAGCACGATTCTTTAGGCCTTCCGAGACGGAGTTTTTTTTTGGAATTTCGCTAGAGAGGCACGACGCGTGGCCTAACCTCGAACACATTCAAAGGCCCACTGCTTGAAGTCTACTCGGGTCTACTCAGGTAAGTAGACTGGCAGTCGTCTACCGTATATACCGACCGCAGCAGCAATCGGTGGAGCCTGCGGTCACGGCTCGAAATGTGGTGGGTGGCTTTTTATTGGTAGTTATCAGCGAAAATTTTCTGGATGCTCGCATACCAGATCTTGTCCTTTGTCTGCACGCACTCTGCCAAAGCTGCATCATGAGGAAAAGGGTCTTCTATTATTGAAAACAAAGCAAATTCATACTTGCTATTGTGTCTAGATAAAACTTAGATAATTCGCGCTCGACGTTGACACTCATCCTTAGAACATTGCCAGATTATGTGAATCAGTTTGTAAAACAAATTTTGCAATTTTTCAGATATCATAGCATCAAACAATGCATTCACTAGAAAACAAAACAAAAAGGGTTTTCCACGAGTTATTCGACACAGATTAATTCATGATGAGTAGGTCAGCCTGAAATCAAATTTACGAGGCCCAACGAATTTCATTCAGAAAATGTAGCAACTAACGAAATGAATTATTTTCACTGTCAGAGCTACGTTTGAAAACACCGCCTTCCTCAAGGTCAGGTCCCGCAAGTGGGCGGAGTTGGTTTCTAAAGTGAAAAAATCAGCTTCTCTTGCGATACGAGGTGAATGTTGCATGAAACAGAAATGTTTTAGCTCGTATACATCGAATTTCATGTGTATAGGAAACCAAACTGAGCTTCTTTCGTTGTTCATTCTGAATATTGTGTGATATCGAACTGTTTTTAATAACTGATTTTAATTGCAACGTAAGAGTATAAAAACATTAGGCCTTGATTTTTTTCCAATCTACAGAGCATCCATCCAAAACATATCCACTGATTTTAAGCATGAATAATATCAAGAATGTATCTATGATATTACATAGTGTATACGACAATTTAATTCCAAAATATCTTTTGTACATTTTATCTTTCCAAAACACAGCTCAATAAACACGTTGGAATGAAATTGTATTATAGGTACTCAAATCAGGGAATACATTTCCCATGGACTGATTCAATTTTTTTGTACTATAGAGGCAGCATTGTCGGGTTGCTTTTTGTTACTCTATTGATTTGCTAGTAACCACGGAATCCCAAGGTTCGTATCATGTTCTATTATGCTTTTAAGTTCAGGGAAATAATAGCTCAATTAGGAACTTGGAGTTCCTAAGAGAAGCAGTTCCTCAGTGCCTTCGCGGTGACATCATTACACAACGCCTTGTGTTACACGACTTTTGGACGTAAACCGTTGCACTGACACGAGGGTTTGAACTCCACGCAATGCAAGACAGTAAAACTACTACGTACTTGATCCTGGACCACCAGTAAGACAAACTTAAGTTGAAGATTATCATACGCTTGAGAACAGTACCCTATCTCGATGCACACTTTCATTGAGTGACGTGTCCAGATGTGACGAGCATCAACTGCTGGAGCACAGGGCAACCAATAGGGGAAGTAACGACGCGATGTATACTTGAATCATTGAGTGGTGAGTTCCGTGGTGATGAAACATGAGCATCCACTGCTCGAGCACAGTGATGAGCAGCAACTCGATACATACTTAAATTATTGAGTGATATATTGAATCATTGAGTGATGAATTGAATCATTGAGTGATGAATTGAATCATTGAGTGATGAATTGAATCATTGAGTGATGAATTGAATCATTGAGTGATGAATTGAATCATTGAGTGATGAATTGAATCATTGAGAAATGAGTTGAATCATTGAGTGATGAATTGAATCATTGAGAGATGAGTTGAATCATTGGGTTCAGTAGTGATGGTACAAAAACGCCGAGCGACGGAACAGCACCGAGCGCCAGCAGGTCGAGCCTCTGGAGAGCCGGACGCCCACGCACTGCGGCGACGCACGTGGCGCTCTCTTATTTTCCAGTACAAAAACCGCCCGTGTCAATGCTATTCAAATTCGTCTAAAATGCCATTAGAAATTTCCAATATGACCGGCGTGTTGTTGGAGCAAGCGACGCTCTTTGAGATGTTTATCTGCATTATGAGCTGAGTCCTCGAGCCTCGAGGTAAATGTGCACGAGTATAAACTTCTTATTTGGTTTTTCCCGACTATATATGAGTCCCCGATTAGGCTTTTGTCTACTTCTTTCGGTTTGCTTTTCAATTTAGGACTTTTACGTTAAGATATATTGCAAATCCAATTGGTTGTAGCGCACTTTACGTTTCAACTTTAAAGAACTGTTTTTCATTCTTTTTTCTTTACCATTCGTATATTTTTATTCTTCATGGGTTCAGATGGACATATCTGCGCTTCAACCTCCAAGGGCTCCGAAAAAAAAAAATTTGCTCACTGCAGACAATGTGGGATTCATAAATACCAAACTTCTGCGGATTTCATGTACATAAAAAATTAAAGAACATTAAATTAAAGATGCAGGTTTCACAAACAAAAATGAAAAAGAACACGTTCACAGTCAGTGGTTCCTCAGTTCGATCGAATACATTATATGACAGAAATGAACGAAGATTAGAAGTAAACTGAAATAACTGCTATGCATCGCGCACCATCGTCACCGCTTCTCGTAAGAACGTCAATAAAAAGTCTGGACTGAAAATCCTAATTTTTATGGGCTTGTGGTGCCCGAAAACGAGTCCCCGCTGCCGTACTTCCTCATTGTGTTCTGCAGAATGCAAAGCAACTTCTAAATATATTCAGTAAATGTGTATAAAATCTTCTGCAGTCTCTTGAAAAATTTAGAAAAACTCAACTGAAAATGGAGGCCGATATAAGAGCTACGCGTCCGAACTTTTGAGCTGGAATTTCTAGGTCGTAATCATCAGACTCTAGAACTATTGCGAACCCCAGAAGTATGCAGTCAGTGTAGATTTAAAGAAGATGTCAACAACGGAGCAAGTAACAAAATAAAAGGACCTAGGAACTCCACACTTGAAGTTTACACAAGTAAAAACGAACCATTTACATTGTAATTTAACCATTGTACACATTAAAGCTCGTTATTGTGTAAAGCCACTGTACGTACACTGCACGCTGTAGCACAATGTGCAGTCCTGTGGCCCAAAGTAGCATCACGAAACCGTATT
The DNA here is from genome assembly GCA_014220935.1 of Platorchestia sp. MABIK. Classification (NCBI taxonomy): domain Eukaryota; kingdom Metazoa; phylum Arthropoda; class Malacostraca; order Amphipoda; family Talitridae; genus Platorchestia; species Platorchestia sp. MABIK. The sequence goes on along the minus strand of JACJUY010009016.1, from coordinate 7,131 downwards.
GACCGCGTGCAACAAGCACGGTTTCTGTACGAACGTTTCCGCATCGACTAGGATGTGCTTGGCTGCAGTTCACCCTCCATAGGCTGCGGGGAAGGGGGGAATGAGAAGCACGTGTCCGAACCTCCCCCTCTAATCCCCTTCTTCGCCCTGTCTTTAGCTGTCGCGTTTGCAAAACGTGCGCCGCTCTCACTGAAAATTCCTCGGCACGCCGAGATAAACTTTCATCTTCTTAAAGGAATTGAGTGGTCGAATTCTAGAAGAAAGGTAAAGTTATTCGGTGAAATAATTTTGCTATTTAGCAGAAGGTTATCACGTTTGTTCCATTGCAGATGTCGAAAGAACTGCTGACCGGCAGTAAATTTATAACGATTCACTTGAACACGTTGACTACGTGTGAGCGGTGGCTACGGTTGGCTAGACTAGGTTGGAAGTAGCAAAATAGAAAAGCCGATTGCTCTACTCAAATACATTTCTATCATTTGAAAATAGAGTGAAAAAAAGAATTACAAGAAAACATTTTACCTCCTGCGCTAAAATCTATTTTGTAAAAGGTAGTGAAGCATTAAAATGCTCCGCATTTATACCGGTACGTTAATGAGTAATTCACATTTATGAGCAATTTATCTAGTGGTACACACACAGTACATCCCAGGATGGAGATGTGTTAAAACTGTCAATTTGAATGCCCAAGTTTTTTCGTAAAACTGTTTTTCTTCAGACCGACAGCTGTCGCTGGATCTGTAATCACCTTATGTTTTTGGACCTTGCCAGAAAGAATATGACCCGCAGGATTTAGTTTCTTCGGGGCCCGGCACAGGAGTGAGCTCGGCTGCTGTTTTTCTAGGTTACAATTGGCCATCTGAGTCATCTGCAATCTGCGGCATGACATCCTCGGAGGTAAAGAGAAGAGATTCGCGTTTTATCTTACAAAAAAAGTTGGTACTACATATCCTGATACAAATTATGTTAAAGTTGCAAAGAAAGAGTTAAATGGGGCACTAAGCATCACTGCATAAAAAGTGATTGAAATTTCACGACACCCAACCAATCAAACGTTGCGCAGCAGTATTCGATACCCAAAAATTAATGCAATACGAAATTAACATTCTTGTCACCCTAAAAGATAGCAAAGCTGCCTTATCTAAGTAAATAATATCAATTAACGTTTACTTTTTGCTTCTTGAGTTCATTTAATAAGTTAAAGCGCTATGAGAATTAATGTTTATTTTTGAACGGTACTTCAGCTCTAAAATGACCTATGCAATCGGGTTTATTTCCCTTTGTGGGAAAAATTCTGGTTTTACTTGTATATCCAGTAAATATTAGCTATCGGCCTCTTTTTGTTATAATTCCAAATCAGTCAATTACTGCAAGCTGCAGCTGCGAGGGACACAAAACAAACACCAACACACACCGGATTTACATCAGCAGCCGAATTTTCGAACAACTGACGCCGGGGCCGCCACTGAAAGTTGAATTTTATGCAAGAACAAATATAAAATGTATGTGAGTTATTTGATAGAATATATAACAACATTGGCAATAATCATATATTGTGATGCTTGTGGTATAAAATCAAAATTTCAATTTCAATAAAATTTCACCTAAAACACTAATGTGCTAACATACGATAGATACGATAGATAGCGTCATGAGGAAATTTTAAAATAAAAACATAACTCAATAATTACGCTAATAGCATCGTGTTCACGCGACACATTCCCACATTCCTCATCGTCGGTAGCAGCTCAGCAGTAAAACGATTTTTATTCCTGGTTCAGCGCTCACTTCCGGCACGACATACGAGACCTCATGAATGCCTGCCTCGACTTGACCGTCTTCCGCGAAATGCGACCGTTTCATAACGCAGTACCAGTTCCATAATGCGGTTACCCGTTTTACAAAGCGGTCATCCGCACCTTCAGTGCGGTTACTCCGGCTGCTGCAGGACTGAGATCAGCAGTTTCATGGCCACGCTTTTCCCACCGGTCCATTGGAATTTTGGCCGATTTTGTACCGTTCATTGGAATTTTGTGAAATTTCCTACCGTTCAATGGAATTTTGGGAGATTTCCTATCGTTCATTGGAATTTTCGGAGATTTTTCTACCGGTTCATTGAAATTTTAGGAGATTTTCTACCGGTTCATTGGAATTCTGGGAGCTTTTCTACCTATAGTTGGATATTAGGGAACTCTTGTATGGAGTTATTGAAATTTGAGGAATTTTTCAGCAGTTAATAATAATTTTGGACGTTCTTTTTACAGATTACTTGAACTTTAGCTAGATTATTTAGAATTTGAGGACATTCTTTCTACCAATTACTTGAAATTTATGGAGCCATTCTACTGGTCAACTGAAATTTGACGGAGTTTTTTCACCGATTTACTGGAATTTAAAGCCGATTTTTCCAGCTGACGTCGTACTGGTTAAATAGTTGAGTTTTACTGAGATGAGCAAAAAACTTTCTACCCAATTGTAAATTGAACAGATTTGCTCACCATGACTATCTTGGTTATAAGTTCCATTATTTTTGTGGGAAAATGATGAACAAAGAAGAAAAAAGGAAATGAAAATAAAAATGACCATTTGGATAATTTCTGATACTTGCGGTACAAAAATCCCAATATTCATTCTTGCAAAATTTTATCTAAAACAATAATCGTGCAAACATACGATAGCGTCATAAATAGATATGAAATAAAAATAAAGTCAATAAATAATTAACTTTGTTATTAGTAATAAGATGGAAAGTTACGACGTGCAAAATTTGCGGCATAAAGTGAATTATTTCAAATAATTAGTTTTAAAATTTTCGTGAAGTAGCGGAGAAATTTCACAAAATAAATTGAAATAGAGGTAATACGAAAAAACGGCGACATCAAAATTTTCTCAGCTTGCGGCAGCACGACGCAGTTTTTTACGAAAACAAAGATTGTCATTAGTTATAAAACAGAATACTTAAACATTGCCGACGGTTCGTCACTGCGATGCAAAATTTCATATTTGAAAATAAATATAAGAAACTGAAACGCAAACATCGATCGTATGTTTCAGATGACTTCCGAAACCAGACAAGTGATCAGAAACAGAATGAAACGCAAACACCGATCGTAGATTTGAAGTGACGTACGATACCAGGGAGGTGATCAAAAACAGAATGAGACGCCAACACCGGTCGTAAGTTTGTGATGACGCATCAGACGTGTCTACGTAACGTCGCTTTCTTTCCAGCGCTGCGCGACGGCCGCAGCGGTCAGTGAACTGTGACGCCATGCGGGCACACCGCTGCCCCGCCGCCGCTGTCTCGCACGGCAGTTTTGTAAAACAATCAAGTTGCTTTCTTTTTCACTTCGTTCATTCTTTCATCATTGATTTATTTATTTAATTCCTTCTTTATTTTTCCTCGTTCTTTTTAAACTTTTTTCTCAATCTTGTTTCCCTCGCTTTTCATCTGTTTTGTTTTTTCTTTTCTCTGTCCTTCTTTCTTTTCTGGTGTACGTATTCAATGTAAATATAGGCTTAAAAAACATTGAATGTTTGTTGCGAGTATAGATTTGGAGAATAAATGCTAATTGCGACACAAAGTTGAAGAGTATTGAATACCAACTGGTGTATGAGCCTGGGAAATATCCCCTACAAGTTACTGGGGAAATAAATTCAGAAAATTTTGAACGTTGACTGCAAGTATAAGCATTCAAAAATATTCATCTGTTATCTTTCTCTCGTATGTAATGAGTAATAGTTATTTTGAGGCAAAAAATTAGCAGTGATATCTTCTCATGAATGAAAACAATTGTGGTGAATAGTTTTTACATCACTGATTGTTTAGCATGATGAAAGAAGAGGAAAAAGTTCACTGCGCTAAACATCGCAGAACATCAGAACTGTTCGTAACACTACGCATATCCTGAGCCAGTAACTGTGTCAGCGAGCTGTTCGTGCTACATGAGAAGTTGAGTAATGAAAAATCCCCATTCTCGATTCACGAGATGAACGCACTTTTCGTGAATTAGGCACCGGTATTGTTGAGGTACGTCAGTTACTTGAAATTTAAGTGTATAAAATTTGAGATAAGCAACACTACTTAATGACCTAAGGCCAGATTTTCAAGCGTTGTCGAAGCGATGCGGCTGGGAGCGTACGTGCTTCTGTCAACTCGCCTATGCCACGTGTTGTTCCTTCAGGCCTTAAATAATCAAACATGATTTGAAAAAGCTCACGCTTAAGAAGTTTGGGAAGGGATAAAAGCACGTGGCGTCGCTAAATCAAAAGAAAGATTTTCGTTCCCGACAGCGTCGGTGCGAACACGTAAATTGATCTAAAATCCAGGCTCTGGGCATGAAATAAACCCAGAAGCCAAGAAAAAGCCCAGCCCGGGCCTATATTGCGCGAGAAAATGCGAGCGGAAATGTCGACACCGGCAAGTATTCCGATAAAAATACGTCACCACGAGTACGGTAGGAGAGGTCAGAGTCTTCATTTGATGCTATCTTATTTTGAGGGCAAACGCATTCAATAGAATCTGATCCCATCTGACTTAATCTGATCTCATCCAAATTTCACACAGCAGACCCGCAACTTAACGCCGAATCTTACCATAAGCTTTATATACGTCATGACCTGTAACTGTAAATCACATCCGGTATACTTACCTGTTTTTAGTTTGGTTTTATCAGGCTCTCAAATTGCTCAAAAAAATTTCAATAGCCTTTCCAGCAACAGAAAAATTAACTTTTTGATTATGCGTTTTCAAAGCAGAAAGAGCGTGAAGACTGTAATGTATGTTATTCTATGTAAATAAAATTGATAGTTGTAAACAGCATCGGTCACTGGAAGTATTGCACAGGCATCTGCGCACACCGCAGCACTGCAAAAGCACCTGCCCCTCCGAGAAAAATCTGGTCGCTTTATTGTAACTGAGGTTTTGACGCGGACAACACATGTTAAATGCACTTTTCAATAAGATTTAAGTGTTAAATAAGCAAATATTTGGCAACTTATACGAGAGTATTCGCCTCAATCAATGTATTCAGAACGTTCAATACACTTAAAAGTTGCACTTGTTTTAGATTGCTAAATGCTCAAGCCAATTTTTTTAATTTACTTCAATAGACGTTTTTTGAATCCCGTTTTATCATCGGATCTTCCAAGTTAACATAGATTTTTCTCACTTATACTAACGATTTCAAATCCGATTCTTCTGGAAAATATTTAGATGATAGCATACTTAATTTACTTTCCCCTCCAGATTTCCTTAGAATGTCAGAATTTAATTTAAATTCAGTCAAGTTTACATGAAACAGAGCGCATTTAATCGACATTTGACATGAAATCCAGGCTTTCATCTTTAATGTTCTCCTCGAACGTGCGATTACAAATACGAAAGGCGAACACGCGCGCCGAAGTCAAACCGTCTGCAATTTGCTCAACAAGAAGCTTCTTGCAACACACGCAAGTCTCTTCAATGCCAACGCCATGTAACTCCAAATTTTATCTAGCATCAACTTCCATAAATCATCTTGCAGTACATTGATGCTTGCACACTTGAGACTGAACCATTCCATGCAGGTGTGACAGTGCAGGCCACATGTGTGACGGTGCAGGCCACAGGTGTGACGGTGCAGGCCACAGGTGTGACGGTGCAGGCCACAAGTGTGACGGTGCAGGCAACAGGTGTGACGGTGCAGGTGATGCTACATTTCTACTCAATGTTCTGACGCACCGAGAAGTTTACACAGTTCGCTACTAGCGCTAGTGCAGTAAATAGCGTGTCGTGTTTGTTGCTGATAAAGTTACAGCCCTAAGTTCCAATACCACTGCAGCTAGCAAAGCTAATATAGAGCGAAGCCACAACTAACTTATTGCCCGGGATCTACCTGTTAATAAATTCCTCTCTGCGTTTACATTATGAGATCAGATTATAAGTTAGTTTGAGCCTCCCAAACCACAATACAGGTGTTCCTAAGAGGGGACGGAGGAAGGCGCCATTTAGTACGGAGGACAGGAAACGCGGAATCTATGCACTGACTACGCGTTCCCTATAGATTGCACAGCATGTGGAGGCAAAACTAAAAGAGTTAACTTGCGATAGGTTACAGTTTTAAGAATGTGAACATCTACTACGGTACACCACAAAATTAGCGTGTGTGTCGAGGCGTACTGAGAGCGTGTTTTGTGTGTGTGCCTCAGGCATTTTAGGCGTGGGGTCCCATGTTCCCTTCTGAGACGCTCACATTATTTGACGGACAAAATATGAAAAAGGAATGAGGAACAAAATACGGAAAATAAATAACGAGCAAATTATGAGTAAGGGATGAATCATTTTCATCCTTTTTCCCCGCCCAGTACAGGGGAATTTGAACCCAGCTCTAGTCGGTGGTTAGGATATCGTGCAAGAACTACGAGACGTGGTTTTCAAAAAGAAAATTGAAAGACAGAAGCACCATCTGAGACATTTGCAAAATTGCATTCAGAAAACGGAATAAAGTTAACATGTATCTGCTGTCACAGTGTTATTGAGCTCATGTTATGCTCTTTCATATACCATATAAAGTTGGCGTTACATGTTTTCACCGCACTAGTGAACTAAAATTAAGCTCTTTCATAAACCGTAACGAAGAAACATTTCTTGCTCGCACATAGAAAGGCTGCTTTGAAATGGTTAATTTCATGTTTTCACCGTACTAGTGAACTGTTATGCCCTTTCATATACCACATCACGATGGCGTTTATCACATGTTGTCACCGTATTAGTAAACTAATTTCCCAGTCTAACTTTTTCGCTGCCTGCATGCATGTTTTTCGCCACCTAAGCGATTTAATCGCTAAAATCGCTTAGGCGGTGAAATACACGCATGCATGCAGGCGGCGAAAAAGTTAGACTAGGATTAAGCTCTTACATAAACCGTAAGAGGGCGGCATTCATTGCTCGTACATGGAAAGGCTGCTCGGTGTTCTCGCTGGCGAGGCGCAGTTGGCTGCACAAGGTGTGCGCTTCACCACACAAGGTGTGCACTTCACCACACAACAAGGTGTGTACTTCACCACACAAGGTGTGCACTTCACCACACAACAAGGTGTGCACTTCACTACACAACAAGGTGTGCACTTCACCACACAACAAGGTGTGCA
>JACJUY010009015.1:22274-32366 GCA_014220935.1 Platorchestia sp. MABIK | reverse complement strand
GGATATCTAGAGACATGTCCTACGACTAAGGATCTGTAGAGACATGTCCTCCGACTTAGGATCTGTAGAGACATGTCCTACGACTAAGGATATGTCCAAGCTTCTAATTGCCGCAGTCCTTAATTGTGACTTAGGTTAAGGAGCAGCAGACTTGTGTCTGTGACAAGCATGGATCATTTAATCGTTAATTTTTACCGGAGTTGTTGGTTAGATTGTGACTACATGGTAGTCATTATTCGTTAGGTTCAATTGCTGCTGTATTTACCTTGAGTTTTGACTGTGAATATTCTAGAACAAATTATAATGTTGACTTTCTCAGGAGTGTAGGAACCAAGAAGTTTATTGCATTAGTTCACTCACATATTTTCATTTATTTGCAGAACAAACCTCGTATTATTTTCAATCTGTACCTTTTTTTGTAGTCACTTTAGCTTTTCACTGTATCCTGTCATTGTAATGCTTGTTACTGTACCAGTTTCACTGTAACGTTGATCAACAAAGAAGAAAATTGTGAAATGAAGACTATAGTTCACCCTGAATGGGCTTTTGTTGATTTTGTGTTCAGTACAATAGTGTTGAAGAAAAAATAACTAAGGCCGGCGAGGCCACAAGGTGTCCGAGCGCCTTCACTCCTCTACAAACATTCGCATAATTTTTCACGCCTTGAATATCAAATTCAAATTCCCTCTCTAAGAAAGCCGTGGTCTATTCTACAAGAAATTATCCTCTTTTATTGATTAAATCAATATTGAAATATCTTAAGATAAATGAAATAGATTGATTTCTGAGAGATCTCACTTTTAGGATAAAAAGGTAAACTAAAAAACTAAAAGGTAAGGTAAACTTAAGGTAAGGTAAAAAGGTAAGGTAAACTAAAAGGTTTTCATTTTTATCCAAATAACTTAAGATTACTGAACACTTAAAATGACTGGTTGATTAAATTTGCATTGAAATATCTTAAAGATTACTGAACACTTGAAATGACTGGATAAGAATAGAGGGGTAACTAAGGTAGGGCACTACATCCTCATCGTGACGCCCTCAACACGTCGAATACGTTAGCGCGGTTGCTGCGGTTGGTTTGATTCGGTTGCAAGTAGCAAAACTAAATCTAACTTTACTGTGCGAACGCAATTGAATCATTTCAGAGGACTGTGAAAATATGATATCATGATAACATTTTACTTCGCACGCAAAAATTAGTTGTAAAAAAGTAGTGAAATAATTGGAATGTTATTCCTTTACATCAGTCCGTGAAAAAGCAATTTACCTCGTGATACACGAATGAGCCAGTACGTAGTCAACGTACGAACACCGAAATTTAAACCTTCAAGAATTTTTCCCGCATTTAACCGTATAAACACGTACTAACCGCGTATTAACTTGTATTACCACGTAATAACCTGCATTAACCTTGCATTAACCCGTATCAATTCGTATCAACTCGAATTCATCCGTATTAACTTGTTAACCTAGTATTTACACTTATTAACCCATATTAACCCGTATTAACACATATTAACCTTGCATAAAGCCGTATTAACTCGTACTAACTCGCATTAACCCGCATTAACCCGAATCGACCTGAAATTAACCCGTATTAACCCATATTAATCCGTAATAACCTCTCATTAACCCGTATTATTCTCGTTCAACCTCAATTGTCTGCTCCGCTACTATTGCTTCCTTCTTCACGCTCCTTCTCCACCACGATGGTTTTTGAAAACCTTCTTGAAAAGTAAATAACCCATCTCCTTCTCGTTCAATTATTGCAGTTCGTTTCTGTCTTTTTATGAAATTCTTTAGAAGCAACGTACCATACGTAGCATGGATTGTATTTTGAAGCTCTTGTCTACATAGGTACTGTAGGTGGCATAAGTATATTTTGAGGCTCTTGTCTACACTGGTACTGTAGGTGGCATAAGTATATTTTGAAGCTCTTGTCTACATAGGTACTGTAGGTGGCATAAGTATATTTTGAAGCTCTTGTCTACATAGGTACCGTAGGTAGCATAGGTATATTTTGAAGCTCTTGTCTACGTCTTGAATTGACTCTTGTTTAATGTATCTCAGATAGGATACGTTTGTTCCCAACGATCATGCATGAGGATTAATTTGAGTAGTTTGTCCTCATTGAGTTGAGTAGAGGCGTAGTCACATTGACTACGGTTGCACGGTTGATTGGGTAAGGTTGGATGTAGCAGAATTGAAAAACCGTCTATTCTGCTCGATCACATATTTATCCTTTCTAAAAAGCGTGATAAGTAGAGTTGCACTGTAATATTTTGACTTGTACGCTATTATCTTTTTAAATGAAGGTAGTGAAACAATTGAAATGCTACTAATTTATACCGATGTGTAAATGAGCAATGTACCTAGTGGTACACATATGTTCCAATACCTACAGGCAGCGTGGTAACCCCGGGGTACTCAGAACATATCACTAGTATGACGTACTACTACATTATTGTTTCAATTTTAAAGACTCGGCCAAGAATAATACACGCAACTCTTCATCAACAACAACCTGACCAATCGCTGAAGCGTATCTTAATGCAATTAGGCATCCTCTCTCAGCACTGGGCGGCTACTTGAAATGGCATCTGTTGGAAGTGAAATCGTCTTCTGTAAAACCTCAAGGGCATTCCAATCCCAACATCCACAGTTCAGTGTTTACAACGTCCACAGTGTTCAGTGTTTACAACGTCCACTGTGTTCAGTGTTTACAACGTCCACTGTGTTTAGTGTTTACAACGTCCACTGTGTTCAGTGTTTACAACGTCCACAGTGTTCAGTGTTTACAACGTCCACAGTGTTCAGTGTTTACAACGTCCACAGTGTTGACACAGTGTTGACAATATGGAGATTAGCATCCGGATCGATCACGCCTCTGTTGATTCTGGGTATCAGTGGAGTGCTCTCAGCGACTTACTCACTTAGATGCGTGTTGTGAATGTATTTAGAGATAGCCATGTGTTCCTGCAGTTCTCCTGCGATTGTGTGTGTTTGCAATTTCTAAAATACCTTTGTGTGTTTATTTATTTATATTACAGTGTACACGACACATCTTGAATGACGGGATTCGATAGTTTCCTTAAATTAGTCTCACGATGTGGATGACAAACAAATGATATCTCAACGACCGTATCTGTGATACGAGTTTCACCAGTGCACAAGTACAAGAATATTTTAATCGCGGGTACTATTGGGATGGATATATTTGTTTGTCATCCACATCTGGAAAATTTATTGAAGGAAACTTTTGAATCCCGTCATTTACAAATTAATCTGAATGTTCGTCCTGACAGTCTTAATGACGGGTTTGTTGAGATGTAAACAGAGCTGTACACTCGACGTAATTAACAACCGCTACCTCAAGGCAGGAATAAATTGAAATGAAAATTGGAAAACTTCCCCGTTTTCTCAGAATTTTTTTATTCTCGCAATCTAATGCGGATTGTGGCACTGAAATTTTTCAATAGTTTCTTAATATTCAGACGCATAAAAAAATTAAAAATGTTTAACACAACCTGCAACGTTTATTGATGGTATAAATGAAACTGACATTGATGCAACAGTGGAATAATAAAGGCATAAAGCTATGGAATTTAACGCTAACTCTCTCTAATGACGAACAGCTATCCTTTAGTTTACTCTAATGTTTAATAAAGCTTTCAACTGTTAGTATTCTCTCTCAAATGACAAACAGAGCTCTTTTATCTCTCTCTCTTAAAACAAACAGAGCTCTTTTATCTCTCTCTAATGACAAACAGAGCTCTTTTATCTCTCTCTAATGACAAACAGAACTCTTTTAGCTCTCTCTCTAATAACAAACAGAGCTCTTTTATCTCTCTAATGACAAACGGAGCTCTTTTATCTCTCTCTAATGACAAACAGAGCTCTTTTATCTCTCTGTAATGACAAACAGAGCTCTTTTATCACTCTATAATGACAAACAGAGCTCTTTTATCTCTCTGTAATGACAAACAGAGCTCTTTTAGCTCTCTAATAACAAACAGAGCTCTTTTATCTCTCTCTAATGACAAACAGAGCTCTTTTAGCTCTCTCTAATATCAAACAGAGCTCTTTTATCTCTCTCTAATGACAAACAGAGCTCATTTAGCTCTTTCTAATAACAAACAGAGCTCTTATCTCTCTCTAATGACAAACAGAGCTCTTTTATCTCTCTCTAATGACAAACAGAGCTCTTTTAGCTCTCTCTAATGATAAACAGAGCTCTTTTAGCTCTCTCTAATGACAAACATTGCTCTTTTATCTCTCTCTAATGACAAACAGAGCTCTTTTAGCTCTCTCTAATAACAAACAGAGCTCTTTGAGCTCTCTGTAATGACAAACAGAGTTCTTTTAGCTCTCTGTAATGACAAACAGAGCTCTTTCATCTCTCTGTTATGACAAACAGAGCTCTTTTAGCTCTCTCTAATAACAAACAGAGTTCTTTGAGCTCTCTGTAATGACAAACAGAGCTCATTTAGTTCTCTGTAATGACAAACAGAGCTCATTTAGTTCTCTGTAATGACAAACAGAGCTCATTTAGTTCTCTGTAATGACATACAGAGCTCATTTAGTTCTCTGTAATGACAAACAGAGCTCATTTAGTTCTCTGTAATGACAAACAGAGCTCATTTAGCTCTCTGTAATGACAAACAGAGCTCTTTTAGCTCTCTGTAATGACAAACAGAGCTCTTTCATCTCTCTGTAATGACAAACAGAGCTCTTTTAGCTCTCTCTAATGACAAACAGAGCTCTTTGAGCTCTCTGTAATGACAAACAGAGCTCATTTAGTTCTCTGTAATGACAAACAGAGCTCATTTAGTTCTCTGTAATGACAAACAGAGCTCTTTTAGCTCTCTCTAATAACAAACAGAGCTCTTTTAGTTCTCTGTAATGACAAACAGAGCTCATTTAGTTCTCTGTAATGACAAACAGAGCTCGGAGGCGACAGGACTAGAAATCATTATTTTCGTAAGTGATAAGCTTTCTCACGCTACACCAAACATCGGATGAAAATAAACTTAAATATTTATTTCACCCGAAACAAAACGAAAGAATTGAAATTACGGTTAAAGTAATTTTACTTAACTTGAGGATGCAGAATAAAAATAAAATTAGCGTGCTAAGTTTGGCATTACAGATCGTTTGAATTTAAATGAAAAAAATTAAAGTTTGCGTCAAATAAGTTCGCTTGAAAACTAATAATTTGCATAGAATAACTCCACTTTTGAAATTAAACTTTACGTCAAATAACTTCACATGCACTGACAGTAAAGAACTGAAAAAATAAAATTAAGGTAAGATAGCTGTTCTCATTGCAGCATTACAGAGCCGAGAAAAGTATTACAGGGTCGACTTATATAACTTAAGTCATTTATGACTTCATTTATGCCACACAACTTTGACATTAGGGAGTTAAAGAGTGAAAGAATTGCGATGAGCGCTAAACAACTATGCTCACTTCGACACAACAGAGCTGGGTAGTGGACTGATTTGAATGACTATGTCTGTTGAATGACTATGTCTGTTGAATGACTATGTCTGTTGAATGACTATATCTGTTGAATGACTATGTCTGTTGAATGACTATGTCTGTTGAATGACTATGTCTGTTGAATGACTATGTCTGTTGAATGACTATGTCTGTTGAAAGACTATGTCTGTTCAGGCGCAACGCAATAAAAAAAGTTGAAATACAGGATAGAAACTTTTACCAAAAGTACGCAATGCCGAAAGAATCAAAGTTGAAGTTAGTTTATTTCAGTTACTTCAATTTTATCGAATAAAATAAAATTTAAATTATGTACATTAAAAATTAAAACATTATAAAAAATAAAAATTGTGAAATTATAAAAATTATGATGATAAAATTAAAGTTATGAAATTATGAATTTTTTTATTATTTCATATTTATTAAGTCGTTCTTAGAGTCTACAACCAGAAGGAATTAGCGTTAAAGTTAGATAAGCACTTTGAAATAATAAAGCTAAATTTTGCGATAGAAATCTCAGCTTAGACATTACAAAAAGAAAAAATATGTTTAGATTTGGTCAATTTCATAAACTTATACATTAATATTGATTAATAATAGATATCAAAGATGTTAAAAACTAATATTAATGTCATATGTCATTAGAAAACTTACCTAGACATAACAAAACATACGAAGTTACAGTAACATAAGTTGACTTACCTTGATATAAAAAACATAGGGAGCTTAAGCTACAGTTGCATAGCTTAACTTACCTAGACCTAACTTGACAAAGGAGATACAGTCACCTAACTTGATTCACCTGAACACAACTTGACGAAGGACTTAGAGTTACATAACTCAACTTACCAGTACATAACAAAACATAGTGAGGTTTAGACACCTAACTTGATTACCAGAACATAACTTGACAAAGAAGTTAGAGTTGCACAAGTTGACATACCTGCGCATTACAGAGCTGGAAGCGCATGTATCTGCCCACACATTTGTTGACGTCTGACTTGTGCACCTTGTGTGCCCGCCGTCTTGTGTCCCTGCGGCACACAACACAATGTGTGGGTGAACTGTGGCATGAAGTATGTTTTGTGTCCTATGAACATGAACTATGAACTATCTTTGAACCATGAACTATGTCTTGTCTTATGAACATGAACTATGAACTATCTATGAACCATGAACTATCTATGAACTATGAACTATGTCTTGTGTCCTATGAACGTGACCTATGAACTATCTATGAACTATGAATTATCCTATGAAGATGAACTATGTCTGGCGTCCCTGTACAACACAACACAATGTGTGGGTGAAGTATAACAGAACACAGGCGCACGATAATAGTTAAAACAGCAATCCAGGCACACGATAACAATGAAAACAGCAATCCAGGCGCACGATAACAATGAAAACAGCAATCCAGGCACACGATAACAATGAAAACAGCAATCCTGGCACACGATAACAATGAAAATAGCAATCCAGGCGCACAATAACAATGAAAACAGCAATCCAGGCGCCCGATTACAATGAAAACAGCAATCCAGGCGTCCGATAACTATGAAAACAACAATCCTGGCACACGATATCAATGAAAACAGCAATCCTGGCACACGATATCAATGAAAACAGCAATCCTGGCACACGATAACAATGAAAACAGCAATCCTGCCACACGATATCAATGAAAACAGCAATCCAGACACACGATAACAATGAAAACAATAAATATTGTCTTTTGCTTTTCAACGCAGCTGTAACTCTGGACTGGCTACTCGTTCTTCTGTTACATTCTATTTTACTTCATTTTTTCCAGTACTACTCTCCTAAATTTTATTCTATTTCATTCCGCTCCAATTTACTGCATTCTATTCCATTCCACACCAATTACACCACTTCACTCCACTGTAATTCACTCCACTCTTCTCCATTTTATTCTATTTTACTCAACTTCACACCAATCCAACGTGTAAATTCTGGTGAATTGCGTTCAGAGAGTGGACCGTTCCCTTTTGACTTGCGCTGTATAAAATTATTCTAAATTCAATCCTACGATAATTCCCTTTTGACTTGCGCTGTATGAAATTATTCTGAACTCAATTCTTCCTTAATTCCTTTTGACTTGCGCTGTAAGAAATTATTCTGAACTCAATTTTTCCTTAATTCCTTTTGACTTGCGCTGTATGAAATTATTCTGAACTCAATTCTTCCTTAATTTCTTTTGACTTGCGCTGTATGAAATTATTCTGAACTCAATTCTCCGTAAATTCCTTTTGACTTGCGCTGTATGAAATTATTCTGAACTCAATTCTCCGTAAATTTCTTTTGACTTGCGCTGTATGAAAATATTCTGAACTCAATTCTTCGTTCCCTTTCAGGAAATTAAAAGACCAACTGATATCGCTCACGCAGATAACATTCTACGCCACAAATTTGCTTTTGTGAGCAGCCGCCTGACATAAATTTGTATAGCCCGCGTCATTACCTTTTTGACCGCGACGTGCGCCACCGGTGGTACACGGAGGCAATTTTCATAACACTGCTGACCGACCAGTAGTCATAAACTCAATTTTCATAAATACTTAATCAAAGCCAAATGATCCAGTTTATGTTTGCTATTCTCAATATGGCTTGGTAAAATTGGCTTTAAATTTCAGTTGAATACTGAAATTCAGTTAACCCATTGCGGTCAAAGTGTTGAAGTTGCGCATACGGAAGAGTGGCCGCCATGTAGCCCCGACCTTACTGTAGGATTTCTCACGTCATAGGATTTTTATAGCCATGATTTTTACGTCGTAGGATTTTTTATGAATGGTCCGTGACTGAATCTCGTTCAATTAGAACATCAATAATGATAACCCGAGCATAAGAAAAAAAGAAATCAGGAATTTAAGAACGATATCAAAAATGCCTAGCAGTCACAGTACGTCATTCAATTTGAAACAAAAAGCTTAGACAGGAATTTCATTGAAGAATTTGTTCTCTGAATGAGGTGTATTATTATTGACCTCAGTATACAAGCGAAACAGTTTATGTTTTTATATTTCAAAGTTTTACGTGGGAGTGAATTTGAAAAACACAGTTTTGCAACGGACATAAGTCAGAAGAAAAGAGTCATCACGATTTGCGCTTGATATAAATGGTACAAAATTAAAATATCGGAGCATGATTCAAGATACAAAATTTTGCAACAAATTAAACTAAGTTAAATACGCCACGGCTGAGGTTTTGTGAGCAATCAGTGTTCCAATATGAACAGGCTGCTTGTGATACGATGGGTTGTTTAAAAAGTATTAACAATGTATTAAAGTTAATGGTATTTAATGGACACAGTTAATGTTTGGTATTTAATAAAATGCAAATAACTTTTGAATTTAAATTGGAGTTGATTATTGAGCTTCAATTAAACCTATCGCAGCCAACGGGTTGAAGAGGATTTTTGTCCCCCTTGCGTGGATGTAAGGAACTAGCAATGACATATTCATGTTAAGTAATGTAATAATTAATGTGAAATTAATTATATATTAGTGTAAAAACGTCAATTCAATAAAACAACTCAAACAATAGCATAAATTCATCGATTAGTGACCCACCAATCAGGACACACAACACAGCAGGTACCCACCAATCAGGGCACACAACACACCAGGTACCCACCAATCAGGACACAACACAGCAGGTACCCACCAATCAGGACACACAACACACCAGGTACCCACCAATCAGGGCACACAACACACCAGGTACCCACCAATCAGGGCACACAACACAATCAAAACATTCTTTGAATAAAATATTATCTTCTTAAAAGACTAATTAAATTATGGACATCATGATACCTACGACTAAAGAATAGAATAATGAACATAATGACGAATCATTTTGAAACATGACATTCTTTTGACAAAAGTTTAGGGACCATTGTGACAAAATGCATTACATTTTCAAAATGACTTTTCTCTAATTTTATGATAAGTCGCTGATTTCTTTATTAGCCTGATTTTTGCTACGTAATGCATGTGTATGTACTGTATACATTTCATAGCTATCAAAGACCGTAATATTTTAATAAATCATGACGAGTAAAGTAGGGCTAAGGGTTAGGTTAGGTTAGGTTAGGCTAGGTTAGGTTAGGTTAGGTTAGGTTAGGTTAGGTTAGGTTAGGTTAGGTTAGGTTAGGTTAGGTTAGGTTAGGTTAGGCTAGGTTCAAGGTCTCAGGTCAGGTAGGATTATCGCAACATTGCCGTCACAGTTCCTGTGATTTATAAATTTTACTTATAATTATTTACAAATTTACGCTTATGTCTCCAGCATTTTGAAAAAATCAAATTTGACCGAGAAAGTGGGGTGGGGACCCCACTCACCTAGGTTTGCTCTGCCTAGACTGCCTGGGGACCCCACTCACCTAGGTTTGCTCTGCCTGGACTGCCTGGGGACCCCACTCACCTAGGTTTGCACTGCCTGGACTGCCAGGGGACCCCACTAACCTAGGTTTGCTCTGCCTGGATTGCCTGGGGACCCCACTCACCTAGGTTTGCACTGCCTGGACTGCCTGGGGACCCCACTAACCTAAGTTTGCTCTGCCTGGACTG
>JACJUY010009014.1:0-27976 GCA_014220935.1 Platorchestia sp. MABIK | reverse complement strand
TTAGGGTCTATCCCAAGGCGAATCGCGCTGAAAGTTACTTTATAAACTCGTTTTCCCATTCTCAAGTCATTCCTAGTTAATAATAATATCATTGATAAAAAATTAGAAATAGAAGAGGCCCGAGGACAGATCCTTGTGGATGTCCCTAACTAATTGCCTCTAGATTTTGCATCGTCGATGACAACGTATTGCTTTCGATTTGTTTGGTATGATCTCAACCAATCATGAGCAACCTCTCGAATGCCATAAGAGTGCAGTTTCTAGAGTAATATGTTTCTGTTCACACAATCGAATGCTTTTCGAAAGTCCAAAAATACAGAGAAAACAAGCTTTTCTTCATCTATATTAGAACAAAGGTATTGTTGATGATTTACTATAGCCTGTGTTGTTGATTTTTTAGAGCGAAAACCAAATTGATGATTGTAGAGAAACGATTTTAGTTCAAAGTAAGAATACACTCTTTTTTTTTGTACACAATTTTCTCAAATACTTTGCTAATGATTGGTAGTACAGAGGTAGGTCTATAATTGTTTACGCAGATTTTTTCACCACTTTTAAAATTAGGGGTAACTCTAGGAACTTTGAGGGAGTTAGGGAAAGTGCCTAGGAAGAGTGTCTGGTTAATAATATTGCATATGAGCGGGGTTACAATATCAGCAATAACTTCAAGTACATTAGTCGAAAACGTTTGTAATCCACTCGATTTATTTTTCAGGTTGTTTGTGTGCGCAATTACATCAGAAGAGTTGGTAGGCGTTAAGAAAAAAGAGTTGTGTTCACGAACATGATCCATGTATTCCAGATGATCAGTAGATTCACTTGGAATACTATCAGCTATATTTTTCACTTCGTTTACGAAGAAATTCTTCAAAAAGATTAGCAATCCTTTTCTTTTCATGGTGTTTTACATTATCTTGAACAATATAGTCAATCGTTTTCTTACCGGCATTATTCGGTTTATAGCAAGAATTAAGTGGGCGCCAAGTTTTTTAAATGTCAGCTTTAAATTGAGTAAACTTGAGCGTTAAGTTGTTTTCTTCGATGTCCTTATCTTGTTTGTCACCTAGCTTCTGAATTGTTATGCATTTCTTTAGACATTCGCTCTTCGCAAAGGAGGACTAGGTACGCTTGACGTTTCTTAATATTTATCTCGATGTCGTCAGTAATCCAGGGATTTTGTCTATTTTTCGGTGTAATTGAACGAGTTACAATTGGACAGCACTGATTGTATGCGGTCATTATACCTTCAGTCAAGTTTAGTACTGCTTCATCAATGTTCGTTGCATTATCGTTTTGTTGAGAGATGTGCAATGGAGGTATTAGTCCTTCTATAACGGGGCGCATTTCTCCTAAATTTGATTCGTTTACTTTACGATATGAGTAAGTTTCAGCCCGTGGCTTGATGCAAGTGACAGACATTTTTCCTAATAAGAAAAACTGGAAAATGATCTGATAAGTCAGAAGTAGTTATTCCAGCAAGAAAATCAGTTGGATCTGTCATTAAGATATTGTTGAGCAGCGTAGCAGATTCAGAGGATATCCGTATAGGCTTCGTAATAATCGGAAGGAAAGATTTAGACTGAAAAACATTTAGGAAATTTGAGATTGGTTCACAGCTTTCATGTTTCAGCAGATCATAATTGAAGTCATCGCAGATTATTATGTCATTGTATGAAGACCTGTTAAACTGTGAAGCTCAATAGAAAGTTTGACCGCCTTGTCACATTCATTTATGGATGGACGGTTTTTTAAAATGTACATACATCGATTCTAACACCGGGGAGTCTCTTTTCGTACGGGCAATAACCTGACTAAGCCATCTAATTCGTCTATAAGAGAACATTGTTTGGACAACGACCATTTCTTTACAAATATGAATTTTAAAATTTTGGACTTGACCCCAAATTTATCCGATCTCCGCGTTTTAGAATCGATGTACATTTTAAAAAACCGTCCATCCATAAATGAATGGGACACGGCGGTCAAACTTTCTATTGTTTGTTAAGATGTTTTATAGGTTTTGTTTTACTATTGTATTTTATTTGTCTTTTTTTATGTCAATATTTTATCAGGTGGTTTATTCAGAATATTAGAGTTCAGAAATAGTTATTAATACTTTGACTCATTGCTTTTCAGAACACTGAGGATGGATTTTTTATGATCCGAAACGTTTGTTTTTTTTCATGATTTTCTTAGCTACGTTGGTTTTCCTTTTTATCCTTTACTTCATTTCAGTTGTAGTTGTATAAATTAGTTTTCTAATCTGCAAACATAATAGTTGAATTCATAATTTATAGCACGGTTGAACTTCTGGATTTCTAAACATTTTCAAGGCGAACTGAATAAAATATTCAAATTATACTTCCAAATATGAAATGCACGGTAAATGTATCCAAAAGCATTTTGTAGCTTACACGCTACCTAGCAGCCTGGTCGTACTACCCTCACATTTATGGTAAAAATACTTCATGCGATCGAAAAATAAGATGAGCACCTGCTGGTAAAATACAAATGTCTTCATAGAGCTCCATGTCTGAATAACATGTTCACATCACAGCACTCACATTTACGGCCTTGTCCATTCACGCGCTTGGTGCCTCTCGAATGATCGTAGTAGTCGAGGGAACCCGTGTAGAAACCTTTGAAGGAATCAAACCCTCTTCTTAGTGGCGTGTATTCTTCCTTGCAGAACCCCAGGTGCCACCTGCAAAATTTCACTTTGTGATTCTCTGAATGGAAGCTGAGCAACTCGGATAAAATGTACTAATAATAATACGATGCACAATAATTCTTAGATCTCTCAAAAATATGTAAGCAGCAAATTCAAATAGGGTGGCAAGTGCACGATGTCACATTAATGAAGTGGGATTTAATGCGAAACAAAATTTGTGCACAAATTGAATGATGTATAATCAGCATAATTTAGAGCAAACTTAAATAGATTAAACATCAGTTACTTTAAGGTTAGCCCATTACACGCCATGGGAAAACACAATCAAATTTATCGTATTTTGTCTGCAATTTTAACCGCGAATTTGCCCCGGATAGCAGCACTAGTTGATCATTCTGGAAAACTTAACATTTCCAATAGCAGCTATGCAAATGAGAAAAATTTTGATTTAGAACTGCATATAACACGAACTATCAAAAACATGTACGTCTCAAAAAAAACTGCATGTACCACGAACTATCGAAAGTGCAACAAATCGGGCAATGTTGGATGATTCACGGACTGACTTGCCGACGGCGTGTGTGGAGTAGCCGAGCTTCTGGAGAGTCTGAGGCAGGAGTGTGAGGCCGAGAGGCAGGCCGGTGGGCTGCAAAGGCTTGATCGACTTGTGCTGTGGGAAGCGGGACACAAATTATCACGCACATACTCGTCAAACGTTTGTTATTTCTCAAAAGAATGGTTGAGTGTAAAGCCATAAAGCTTGATTTGTAAACTCTACAACAGGGCAAAAAACAACGGATTTTCGGACTCCAAAATGGATATTTACATAATGAGACTTCTGAAGCTTCAACATTACAAACTTTCATGGTTCGAAATGTAAACTTTACGCCATTAAAAATATTTACCTCGAGGACCATCAATCTGGAAGGTTATTAATCTATCTCATTTTTTTGTAGTCTTAATAGTTAATGGAATAATCCTGCCTGTACCTAATCCCATCAGAGTAATATTGTTTCTACATCGCCCAGTGATAAAGTATAACAAAATAGTGCGAGAGAGCCCTCTATCAGAGAGAGATGTTCTTCACCATTCGCTCAATTCTAAATCGTAACAAAATAGTGCATGGGAGAACTCCTTAGAAAAAGTTATTCTTCACAATTCATGTCACCCTCACCATCAACACGCCACCCTCACCATCAACACGCCACCCTCACCATCACGCCGCTGGTGTGGGGGTACCTCCCGCTGAGGAGGGCGGCCCGGCTGGGGGAGCACACAGGCAGGAGGTAGGCCTGCTGCAGCGTCACGCCCTCGTTTGCCAGCCGACGCAGGGCGGGGGCTCTGACGAGCGGGTTGTGCCACGGCGCGTCGTGGTGACCTGCGCAAACAACCGAGGGATAGAGGGAAAAAAGGCGGACGAGGGAAGAAAGTATTCGAGGGAAGCAAAATTCCAGGGAGAAAAGGTACACAAGGGAAAAAAGACGTACGAGGGTTAAAATGGCACACGAGGGAAAATGTGGCGTTCGAGGGAAAATGAAGCGTACGAGGGAAAATGTGTCATACGAGTGAAAAAAGGTGTATGAAGAAAAAACGGCGGATGAGGGAGAGTAAAAATTCGAGGGAAAAAGGCATGCTAAGAGAAAAAAAGGCATGCAAGAGGAAGACTTAACTTCGATTAATCGATAAAATGACGTCCCCATACGTTCCTTCCTTATCAGCTCGATGCGGCAATTGGAAATGTAAGCAAACTTTTACTTTCAAATAATAAACAACTTTTATTTTACATAATTTATTAACCCTGCGTGTAAATTTTTGGGTGGGAAATTAATGACTGTCAATGGCTAGATTTATTAAAAGACTTGTGGTGGCTGTAATAATTTTTTGTCATGCATTTTGAGAATTCTAGAGCACTCTCGAACCTCAATTCAAAAACGGGATGAAATTGTCCAAGTCAATGAGCTATCACGGTATCTGATTCAAGATATAAATAATTCGCATTGAGTTTGACTCACTTAAGTTGTGGTTAAAATTAGGTGATATTTTATAATTCGAGGATTGACTGAAAATAAAAACTACGTACATTTCTCCTGACGAAGAGATGAACTCGCGGCTAAAAGACGAATAAAGATGTAAGATCACAAAGTCACATCCATATCCAATATTAGAACCTTTGACAGGGAATAACAAGCAGAGGAAAGTGTCAAAATACCAAGCGAATTTTGCCATCTGATCACACATATTTTACTAGCAGCTTTTACAAGCAGCACAAATAAAAATACATCGCAATGCCCAATTTTTACGCCTAGCTAAAGGCTTATTTATATGTTGATCTAACTTCATGCAAACTTGGAATGCACTAACCCATGTCGTCTGCTAAGATGAAGATGATGTGAGGCCTCGAGCGCTGCTCAAGAGCAGATGACCCAGAGAGTAGCAGCAGCAGGACGGTCACTGCCGCCCACACCAGCATTGCTGATCTCATTTCAACGCTGGAGCAATTCTGGGGCTCATTTATTTTCGTCAAACCAAAATTCTCAACTGTACTGTAGATCGAGCGCCTCTCACATCATTTCTACCCAGTTTCCAGCTGTCAATGGGGATTCTGTGCTAGAGAACTTACCGCACGATTAGTGGAAACTGCCTCTAAGAACAAAATTGCGTTAGTAGTCTACTTCTGCCAATGAAAACATTGTAATTCGTCGTAAAATTATGAAAGATATTTTTAAAGTTTTATATTTGCATGACATGACTGAGTTGAGAACTAGAGAGCTGTGCTGCATCCAAAATTTGAAATTCTAATGAGCTCAAGGCGGGAAACATCCTGAAGCCCCGGAAAAATTAAGGTTCACTCTCTGTACGGTAAACTCAATGTATAAAGATGAGCTGGTTATTGCATCAGCTGAGAATAACCTCGCACAGGGTGTAAAGAGTCAACAAACGCAGCAATGTTCTTTGAATTCAGTGGATTAACATTTTTTTGCTCACGAAACTATGTTACGCTCTATTCAGTGTGTTATCAAGAATTTTACTATTCAGATTTTTGATAATAACCATTTCGAGTTAAATTTCTATGATGTAAAAAACATTAGAGCACCACTAGTGAATGTGATTTTCTTCAAAATGTGCATCTATTTACAGGATCCATCAAGAATACTAAGACACGCGAATAATTTCAAACGTCATTTTTTGCGTTTTCGTATTCGTTTTGTTTTAATGGTGCCCTCCGTCCTTTTCTGTGCGACCATTGCTATTTTGCGTACTATTATCCCTTTATTTAAAAATATTAATTTTTGCGCTATTGTCACCCACCGTAAGAAGGGACCCCAAAGACTCTTCTGTTTGTGGAATTTTCACAGAAGAAGGCGTGTGAAGTCCGGCAGAAGTCAACCAAATTGTTAAAGCGAGCCCTCGAGAACGCCTAGGATGCATTCATGTCAGAAATGGTCACGTGTTCTTGAAAAAATTTCCCGAAGCCATTTGATCGGTGCATTGATGGAAGTGCACCGTGGCAGCTTGATGGAAGTGCACCATGGCAACTTGATGGTAGAGCACCATGGCAACTTGATGGAAGAATGCCATGGAAACTTGATGTAAGAGCACCATGGCAACTTGATGAAAGAGCACCATGGCAACTTGATGGAAGAGCACCATGGCAACTTGATGGAAAAGCGCCATGAATTTTTACCACATCCTGTGCACAACTTCATACCCTCTCTGTGATATAAAGAATCTTCCGATTCACTGATTCGTTTAAAAGTTATGACTCTTGATTTTGTTTTGTGCGGCAGTATTTCTGGCGGACCCTGTATATTAGCAATTATTACCATAGTACCATCATTAAGAAATATATGTAGAACAGTGTTAATTTTTGAATCACCATGAAAACAATCAACTTTCATAAATTAGTCGTTTCCCCATTGGGGATCAACTACGTGTTTTTAAGCAACTCTCGACGCACGATTTTTGCATCCATTCCCAGCTCTCGGAGCTTCACACTTCGATAAAATCAACTGACACGCTCTCGAGACTTCAGCCGAATGCACCCGCGAGACAATATAAGACCTGAGCTATTGGTTGCCGTGAAATGAAGGGAGCAGCCAGAAATTTCTTGAAATATTTGAATCACAGAAAAATAAGTCATGTAGTGACACTGAAAAAGTTTTCACTGAGTAAAATTTTGTAGAGATGAAATTTCACCCGACTTAATTTTCAATTTGTTTTGTCTTATTTATAGTTTCTATGAAAGAAAGTTTGAACGAAAATCATCTCGAAAATAATCTTTAGTTGGCAACACCGCTGAAACGATGGTCAAAGTCGTGATAAAAATACTGTCCTCTCACGACATGGTCTCTGAGCAACGGGGTTTCAAATGATCGTCGTGCTGCTGCCTCCTTGCCATGAAATCTTTTCTTTAGAAACTTTCCGTGTGCGTCATAATTTAATATCCACTTCTGCTATTTAGAACCCCGAAGAGATATTTTTTAAGTAACAATTCAAATTCAATGTACATCAACTCTACTATGTGATATAATGTATTATTCTTCACATGGTGAGTGAGCGGTCACACTTCTGTTATTTAGACGCTAGAAAATATATTTTTTGATGTGATGACTCAAATTCAATGTACGTTAGCTCTACCATGTGCTATAATGCATCATTCTCCACATAGTGAGTGAGCTGTCACATTTCTGTTTTTGAGAAGCCAGAAGATATTTTTTTAATGTGATGGCTCAAATTCAATGTACGTTAGCTCTACTATGTGCTATAATGTATTATTCTCCACATAGTGATTGAGCTGTCCCGTCGCAGAGTGTGCTGCGAGTCGCTAAGCGTAATAACATTTCTGAACGATCGCCATCACGTGCCCCATACGGCCCTATCTGACGCTGTATCGGCACGGTCTGCATAATTCAGGACACGTGCAAATGTTCGCTCGTTTGTGCCTGGTCAATACTGAGTGCGCTGGCTAAGTTTCGTACGCTAGAATTTAGAACGAGACTTCTTGTTCATGTTTGCAGTCTCTTATCCGGTGTCTTATCGGAGAAGTTTTCTTTGAAACTTTAAACGGTTCTAATGCTTCTTTTATCGAGGGAATTTGGGAAATCAATGATTTAATAAATTGTTGATTTCAGTGAAATCAACAGGAGCAGTTTTCAGAGATTTCAGTGAAATCAACAATTACCCAATATTCACTCAATACTTAGAATCACTATCACACAATACTTAGAATCACTATCACTCAAAACTTAACATCACTATCACTCAATACTTAACATCACTATCACTCAATACTTGATATCACTATCACTCAATACTTGATATCACTATCACTCAAAACTTGATATCACTATCACTCAATACTTAACATCACTATCACTCAATACTTGATATCACTATCACTCAATACTTGATATCACTATCACTCAATACTTAGAATCACTATCACTCAATACTTGATATCACTATCACTCAATACTTAACATCACTATCACTCAATACTTAACATCACTATCACTCAATACTTGACATCACTATCACACAATACTTAGCATCACTATCACACAATACTTAGCATCACTATCACTCAATACTTAGCATCACTATCACTCAATACTTAGCATCACTATCACTCAATACTTAGCATCACTATCACTCAATACTTAACATCACTATCACTCAATATTCAAGTAAACATCACACTTGTCGAGCACAAAAGACAGAGGCACGAGGAGCTGTTTAGCACATTACAATAGGAAATAACAAGTCCGCGTGTCGGGACGCCTGTATTTTATTTACGTATATTTTCCAAACTGGACTAGAGCTTCGTAGAGAACAAATGTATTTACAAACACCACTGTTAGTATTTACACAGTGTTCTATTTAATCTTACGGATATTTTTACTCTCTGGATCGTCTTAGTATTTAATTATTTTTAGAATATCTGCTCGACAGTACACGTACACCTCACATGAGCAACTTCATCTTGAAAAATTCAACATTTTACGCGCAATAAACTCTTAGGAATATTTTTTTTTCAATGGTTTCTACTAGAACATTTGAAAAATAACAAACAAGATTAAAAACTCGGTATTTTTTCAAGATTTTGCAACTGCATTCTAAAATTGATCACGTTGAACAATGCATGAGTTGGCCCTCGTATCCTATCACGGACACAATTCGCGCTCAGGAAAGCAACTTCAAATAGTACACAACATACGCCGTGCTACTTTCAAGCGCTATATATGAATGCCAGTCGACAGGAATATTCAGTAGACAGGAATTTTTAGTTGACAGGAATTTTTATGTGACAGGAATTTCAAGTTGACAGGAATTTCAAGTTGACAGGAATTTTAAGTTGACAGGAATTTTAAGTTGACAGGAATTTTCAGTTGACAGGAATTTTTCGGTTGACAGAAATTTCCAGTGGACAGAAATTTCCAGTGGGCAGAAATTTCCAGTGGACAGAAATTTCCAGTTGACAAGAATTGGAAGTCATGCAAACATAACCGCTACACCAGATTTGCAAGATTAGCCTTCTTCTCAGGCCAAAATTATCAAATTTGGGGAAGTTAAATTTCATGAATCTTGGCCACAAAAAATAGTAAATCTGCTTGTCCCGAAATGGAGATGGATTTCACATCCGTAGCGGTTACCCTTATCGACAGATAAGCTCTCTCTCTCTCTCATACCGGGCCGAGCCACCGTAACTACACTGGCATTTGAAACCACCTATAAAATAATTATTGGCTCAAACAAATACACTGTGAGCGTCAAAGGGTATTGTTCAGTCAGGAGCAAGTCCACCCAGCGGAAACAATTAATTACTTTCATCAATCAAAAGATTTGTTTTCTACTTTTGAAGAACTAGTACCTGCTCTGTTATAGACAGAATAATTTCAAAAAGGAGCTTTGCATTGTGATGCAGTTTTCAATTCGATAGATAACTTAGTCTTCAGGAATTTAAACTAAGAGCCTTTAAAATTTTCAGCTCTTCAGGTGTCAATTTTTTCGCCAGATTGTGATCTTCAATTTACGACGAATACAGGTCAAGTAATGGAAGACATAGATTTAGGAATTCAAAAATGACTTTTAATGCTTCAGAGTTTTTACGGAATCTAAAAAGCAAAACAAAAATGTATTCCAACCGTTGAAGGCCATTTTGAAAAACACTAAAATTCATTTTCAACATTTTTTATACAAATCTTAGGATTTAATAATCACTAGGATTCAATTATTGCCGTTTTGATCTTGAAACTCAGAAGATTTCCATGTAAGTGGCACCGAAGTAACATATTTTACTGTAATGTTGGAGCCTAGGAAATTCACAATCAAATAGCACTGTCGTCATGCCATTCTGCTAACGTAATCCGCAGATCTTTACTCAAATAGCTTTAAATGACATGATCAAACTTACAATCGTGATCTATTTTATGGGTTCAATTTCTAATTTGCTTCAGAGCAAAGCCCATCTTCAAAAACAAGCTTTTTAATTAATCAGCAGTGCTTCTAATTCTATAGTTGTTATATTTACACAGAATTTGAGCTCGTTCAATAAAAAACATCAATTTTTTACTTCTATGCCAACACGTGTATCGTGTGTTCATTTCAACGAACTGCATATTAGATATTAAATTTCAACAGGTGTTTGTTGATTTCTAATAAATTTAAATAATTCAATTTCGTTGACTCCTCTGAAAGTGAACAAATTTGCTACAGAAAAACAATATGTATGAGACCATGGAACTTAAATATACTAAGTTTCTTGAACAGGTTATACTAAATCTCACCAATTAGAACACTGTTTGAACGGAACTGAATGCGCCAACTGTCATACAGGGTCTTGCGCAATTCGATGCACATATTTTAACCATATATAGAAATACGCCAAATAAAACGATTTTCATGAGTGACAAAAACCTCAAAACTCCTTCGTTTTCGAGAAATGATACCCTGAAATAATTTTTTGATTCCCGTAGGAATAGGCCATAGCGCGCGCCAACAGCCTGCCCAAGAAGTCAGATTTTACTCGTTGGCTGAATAATTGCAAGCCTATTCTTACGGGAACCTAAAATTATTTCAAGGTATCATTCCTCCAAAAACCAAGGAATTTTGAGGTTTTTATCACTCATGAAAATTGTTTTAGTTTCCGTTTTTCTGTCTATAGATGAAATATGTGCACCGAATGACACGACACCCTGTGTAGGATCACTCGTCCAATACAACAAATACAGCAGTCATGTATAGTTCACCGTGGGCTTTTTCCTAAATTCTCTCTTTCTTGCTAGTATTTTCTGAGTTCTGAGTGGTCACCAAAAACTAAGCCCATTCTTTATTCTCGATGCGTCATCGATCCGATCCTCACTTCCATTTTTTAAATACTACACCTGCTGCATGTCTTCTATGAAGTGTCAAGCATCAGGGTACATATTTTCTTCCCGTACGGGTATAGCACACAATGAGAATATACGAGAATATTGTACAATCAGGCAAAAATTCACGCAAAGTCCCTCACAGTGTTATACAAACTTATTCAACACACTAGCGATTCTCTAAATTCTCAAATTCTACTGATGTTTTCCACCTCAATGTACAGTGGAATAATAGCACCGACCAATATAATAATTATTCAACAGGACATTGAAAATATATTCATTTATATCCTTTGTCGACAAAAGTTCAGATGTCAGACAATATCACACGACAGATTGTGTTGGATCTCGAAACGCGTCACAAACGAGAATTTTTTTCCTTGTTTAATTACCTACTTTGTTGTTGCTTAACTTATTTTGCTTGGATGACCCATCCTTAGCACATTACAAACGGATCCATGTTGATTTTACTTCCCGATCATACATCTTACTATGATCAAATTAATTTTAAGATCAGGGATATTTTCATCCATCCATTTCCTTGTTTTCATTCCACGATACAACTATTACAAATGTCATTGGAAATTTTGTCTCTTTAACCATGGTCGCTTTCTGAAATTACTTCACAGGAAATCAAAAATTCTAATTTCAGGAAGACAATTCTCATAGCCTCCTAGATAACAAATGTAACTAATGTCATACAAATACCCCATGTTGAAATTCTTTGAATTCAAATGAAACTGAAATGACAATGCAGTTTATACATGACAAGAGGGCAGTATTAAATACTTCGCGTTGGGATATTTGAGTTTTTTCGTCAACGCAGTATAGAAAATGCGATTATCAATATTCTTTTCAATAATTATATTAAGAGTCAATGCTATTATTTCATTATACTTTCAGACAAAAACTATGAACTGAATTTGAAAGTTTAAAAAATTACCAATGTGCTGAGCACTTTGGCGTGTCACTGCACATCTCAATATGCACACTTACATGGACCACTTCACGCACCTTTTCCGTTCTGACGAGAAACAATTGCTAAATTTACAATCTACAGTCTACAATATAACTATACGCACGATACTGAACAGCGATATGGACTGATGGAAGCTCCAGCAATATTTATATAGCAATCTTACTCTACTGTCACCAAGGCCCTGTGTACCCGAGACTTGTTATTGAGTAGGCGACAGATATTGAGAAAATCTACACGATATCAGTCTTGGGGAAAATTACACGATATCTTGGTGAAAATTATTGTCATACTAACAATTAGCCCCGCAACTAGGCTTTCCATTTGCGAATCCTATCAATAAGAACAGAAATTGTACTTTTCGAAACAAAAAAGGGAAGATAATAACTTAAATTATGTACAGGTATCACTAGACACGTGTATGCAGGCCAGCGATGCGTCACCATGGATAAAAGATCAGGTCATTTTTTGTTTTGTTGTCACCCAAAAAAAATGACAAGCACCTTTAACATTGGTAACTCATCGCTAGACCTGCTCTGCCCTATCTAGTGATGCATTACCGTGTGTTAATGGCGTGCGTTTTTTTGGGGGTGACAATACCTCTGACGTCAGTACGCAGGGGTGTGTGTGGCTGTCGAAAAAGAATTTGAAGTCGTGTAGTTCTGGTAAACTTGCACGCAGGAATACTCGAACAGCTGCAGCAGCTTTGAGTCAACTGATACTTCAATAGTACTAGTGTGATCTTAGAAAGCCCTCTATTCACAATACGGTATCTCAGACATGAGAAAGCTTCTCGTTCCTCCACGCTACGAACCACTTTTTGCCCATAAGATTATAATTCAGGACAGAAGTAGTAGAGCCCTTTAAGAGTTGTCAGTGCCTAAACAGCAGAAATATAATCGTTTGTAGCGCAACATACAATGTAATTAGTAATAGAGAGTAGTAAACTGAGATTCGCAAGAATTAAGCTTGCCTGTAGATTGTGCTACGAGCAAACCACACTGTGCGGATGAATTTTTTCTCGCACAATCTACACTCCGACCAGCAATGAAAGTTTAGTGTATTAGTTCTGAATTAATGTCCATCAATGTCAATGCCGTGTTAAGGTTGCGTTATTCATCGTAATTCGATGCTGTTTCCATTTTTGTTTTACGAGTGACCGGTGATAGCAGCATTTTATATTTGCAACATCAATGCGGCGTCGAAAAGCAGTACCCTACGATGAAAAAACAAGTTAGCGGATCTGCTAAATCAAGAAATCTGTTGAATTTTCCTTCTCCATTTTCTAGCCCATGAAATAGATCGTCATATCGACTCTGTGGAAAGATTCCATGACTCGTTACCAAGGAAGAGACGATCAGCAGCTAAAATTTCCAAGACTATCATTGACTGGGATTTGAAGGATATTAGTAGTAGAAAACCTAGAGAATTTCACGAGTCCATTTTTACCGTATTTGGTTGACTTGACGTACAAAAATCCACAAGAAATGCAATTCTTGGGATCATACCTTCCCAAAAATTCTACTGAAAAGCGTTCTCTTACACTAAAGTTTGTGGATGGGACGGGCAAGGAAATATTTCAAGATAGACATGAGTCTCGGTTCCTTTTCACTGATGCGACCCACACGACCCTCGATAGACCTGAATGCTGCGCAAATGAAATTGTATACTTTGTTGAAGAGCGCCATTGTCGATTAAGGCATCAACAGCAAAGGGGTGGAGTTATGATTTGGGCAGGGATCATAGGAATGGACTTGTTGATTTAAACAGAGTACCCGAAGAAGTAAAAATGACACCTACAGCCTATCATGAACTTCTAAGAGGGACTTCGATGCCTTATTTAAATGTCATACCTCGTTTCAAACAGCAGACATGACAGCGCTACCTACCACTCTGCTCGGTTCACCTTTTGGGCAAAATCTACAATCTGGCCAGCATTTTCAATAGACTTAATCCCGACTGAAAATTTTCGAGCTGTTAAAGAATAAAACGTTCATGCCATTGGACATAAATTTTTGTCGAAAATTGCCTATCGGGAAGCCATCAATGCTGCAGCAAGAACAGTTATACGTCAAGTGTTGAGATATTGACTGACTGACCCAATGAATCCGAAACTTTCTGACACAGGAAATCTTCACGGCGGTCACGTGAGTTAATAACGAAGTTGGTCAATGAACATATTCATGTCATTGCACTGCTTGTTTAATATCCTCTGCATTGACCAATATTCTGCACGCTTATTCCTATCTTGCACGAAGGAAAAACTTATGCTGTTTTTATTGAAAAGGTATTACTTCTGATCAGCTGAAATTGAATGATTCCGATAAATATTTTTGTTTATGAATTTACTGCTCTCTTAGATCTAATTTTTGCCTACGTTGTTACCGTAACATGTCAGATGTCACGTAAAATTATTTCAGAAGTTGATTCTCAGGAAATTAAGGGATCGCTGTTTCTGTTACCTTGCTTTTATCGCTGGTCGAAGTGTAATTAAGTTTTTTTAAAGTTCCATCTGGCCTCGCATTGATGGTCAAATGAATTTTGATGCTTGATTTATCAAATTTTGTAGACGACATTTACTGTCGGTGAGAAGAAATTAATTAACGGTTGATGCAATGTAGAGTAGAGATAGTTTTGAAAACTCTCAATAAAATTAACATTTTAAGCCCTCGAAAGAGTTGAATTATCGATATCTTGTACTTCACTGAAGTCGATGTCAGTGTAGGTCAATAATATTTCTGTGTCATGTCATATATGTCATTGATGTCATTGATGTGCGAGTCGGCAAATCTCTGCAGTCACGGCCGTATCTCTCATGATGTTAACTGTTGCATTTTTGTCGGAGCTGATGTGTTGTTGTCAGCAGTATTTAATTTTAAGTCCGGCATAAAATTACATTTAAATGAAGTGAATTTTATATTCGGGTTCGCTTATTTGGAAATCATTTTCAATGAAAACAACACGCATGTGGTGTGATATAACGCACGACCTAAAACTTCCAAGTCTAAATGTTTCTGATGTGAAATCTTCTAAAATGCAGACTTTGAAAGAACTACTGCAAGCACGGGATATTCTAAATTTGCCAATAGGATGCGATAACAAACTTTTACTTTACATCTAACATTCAATTTTCCCTAAATTCAAATAGAGTTTCTAGAAAGACCAAAATGACTGCGATAAGTTTAAGGGCTTTGCTACTGGACGATTCGGTCAACAAAGTCGATCCTCCCGATCCGAACAAGTTGAACACGTCGTACCCATTGCTGGGTTCCTCCAGCCCCGGGTAATGTTCTCCTGTCCCGGGTGATCTTCCGGAGTTCTGGAAACTTCCGTCGTCCAACCCTCCTGGACTCATGCCTTCCACAGGCAAAATTTGTCTGCCGCTTGAGTCAGTTGGGAGGAAGAAATCAACAGGACCGTTGATCACGAGAACATCCTTGCGACGAATCTCGTCTTTGTTGATTTCGTTCTTTGGTGACGACATCTGCTTGGGGATGCGCGGCTCCGGCTCCGGCTTGGGCGTCGCGGGCTTGGGTGTGGCTGAGGACGTGAGCGAGCAGGTCAGAGCCGGCAATTACAAGTCAATGCCGGCAATTACAAGTCAATGCCGGCAATTACAAGTCAATGCCGGCAATTACAAGTCAATGCCAGCAATTACAAGTCAATGCCAGCAATTACAAGTCAATGCCAGCAATTACAAGCTGCATGCAGAAATATCCAGAGGTAAAACGATTTCAAATTGAACAAACTTCTTTTCGGTTAACGGCATACAATCAATTTTTAATTTTGCATTAATCAATATAAAAGAAAACATGCCTCCTCATCCCATCTTGATACCTATTCAAAACACATTTACTGAAGAGCTCGGTAATTAAATTAGTGAACAGTGAGCCTTTTGTTTTACAAACATCATGTCATACTTCTTTCCCGTTCATGACATTCATTCAAAATTCATTTAAGGTTAAATCCATAATGAAGAAAAAATGCCTACTCATCGTTTGTTAACGCTTACGCTTGATGGAAGTACGTGTGAAATTACTGGCAGTGCAACGGAGACGTGAAAGGCAGGCGTAACTCACATTTCGTGATTTCTCAGGAGAAGCATTTTAAAGTATCTGAGTCATATAACTTTAATCTAACAGCTGTTCAGAACTGTGTTTCTAGTATGAAATTACTGAGCAGCAATTTTTTTGTTTTATAAGCAACATTATTTATTTGCACTCATCATACTTTCAGCAACATTGGTCATTTGTGGACAATAGTGTTGTATCGTGTGTCAATGTGAAGACCATGTCGTTATAATGTTATTAAGTCTCAACGTTTTCCTTTCGTCTATCAGTTGAGTTTTCATGTTTCAAGACTTTTTTCGGATTATGACACACTAAAAGGGTAAATGTTTTCTGTTTTGCTTTCAGTGGAGTCCACCACTGTCATACACATTAGAATACTTATTGTGATATTTACACCAATTAGCGTCAAGGACATTTAAATTAGAAAATTCTTGAAACCACACGTGTTAAACTTTTTTGAACCAATTTTTTGGGGGAATATACTGTTTTTCTTGTCCTTTCTTTTCCAGTATAACCACGTCATAATTACAAGGGTTGAGCTTCAAAACAAGTAAACCAAATCGAACTCATAATAAAGAAACAAATTGCAGTGCATCAACATCAAATGCGTCAAGTGTACTAGACTTAAGGAACAATCTAATGCTGTATCTCTTGTGGCAAATAAATCGTTTAAATTGCTCAGCACTCTGACTGCGACGTGAACAACATTCGGTCACTGAGGTTGTTTTCATTATGCTGCTGACCAACCAGTAGTCACAAACTCAACTTAAAAAAAGACTATCAGAACTAAATGAAAACACGATCCAGTTAATGTTTGTTGTTTTCAACATTGCTCACTAAATTTGACCTCGAATTTGCAGTTAAAGTGTCAAGACATTGACTTTGATCGCAGATTAAACGTCAGTTTTGCCTGCGTCAGTTAAAGTGTCAAAACACGGGAAGCCTCACCATTAACGGTGATGGTGGCGTCGCTGGAGCCGAGGGAGTTGCTGGCCGCACAGAGGTAGTTGGTGGCGTCCTTCTTGGTGAAGTTTCTGATGGTGAGGTGCATCATGGTCACGTAGTAGTCCTGGTGGCTCTCCGTCGCGTTGTACTTGTGGCTGCTGATGATCATCTGTTCGCCTGAGGTTTGAAAACAAGAGGTAAAAATGCCTGATGTGTGAAAAAACGCGAGCAAAAGCGACTGATGTTGGAAAAAACGCGAGCAAAAACGCCTGATGTTTGGAAAACGGTAGTAAAAATATGGCAGTAAAAGAACACTTTGTACTCTAAAAAGAAGGTTCAACACGTTTCCGAGGCTTTTAACGGTTAATTTGGTCAGGTTGTCAGTAGCAGAACTGGAAAATTGACTTTACTCCTTGAATATATTTTCATCTTTCCCGATAAATGGGAAAAGTATTATTGAGCGTAAACATTCCACTTCGTAGGGCAACAGTTATTTTTCAAAAATTGCAAAGCAGATGATATATACATTTACAACGGTACGTGAATGAGCAATTATCCAAGTCACACATTTATGGCCCTATACGCTGGGACGTACGCCTATGAACGTACACAACTTGGCGTATAGAAGCTGCCAATACTCAATACCCGTACATGTACTCATTTAGTACAGGAGCACGTTGTACTCATGAGTAACCACGGCGCAAGTACTGACCGGGCACACGGCGCCAGGTGGTGACGGCCTGCGGGGAGGACTCCACCTTGCACTGGATGGTGACGTCGTCCCCCTCAGGGAACGAGAACATGTTGATGGGCAGCGTCACCAGGGGCTCGACTGCAACACAGAGTCCCGAATGAAACTTTAGCGACTTAATCGTCACATTGAAATCCGGTACCGAATGCGACGCAGAATCACGATTTATGCTTACAACTTAATCGTTACCTTGAAAATCGTTACGAGATAATTATTACTTATCGTTACAAGAGAGTGCCGAATTCTACTAACAACTTAATCGTTTCCTTGAAAATCGTTGTGAGATAATTATTATTTAACGTTACAAGACGATTGTTACTTATCGTTACAAGACAATCGTTACTCATCCTTAGAAGACGATTGTTCCTTAGATGGTATTTCACCTTCCGCGGGGAAAAGCATGTCCAGAAGACGAAAAGTTTGATAATTGATCGAACAATGACATAATTGAGCGAAAAATTGGTTGCAAGTCACTTTCTGCTAGACAAAGCACTATATTGGTTAAAGCACTAGGGAAGAAAGACTAATATGCCCTAAAATTGATCACGCACAAAATTCACATCATTTGGGAAGAGGTGCTCAGATCTTCAGCTCATAGGTAAGCTGACAGTGTAGATACAATAGGGCCAGGTCATATTATTGTTGCTTCACCTGTGTCAGAAAAACGTATAACAATGAAGAAAATACTCGCTAATGTCCCAAAATTATATTGGAACAATGCCGTAGTAAAAAAATGGTAAATAAAGCAAATAAAATAAATGTTAGTGCAGCATCTCAAATAAGTGAATTTATTTTTATCTGAAGTATAGAAATGACAATCTTGAGCCCCTATCGATACGCTGTGATATTCATTAGAATAATGTTCTATCCAATATTTAACAGTAAATTTTTAGTGAAGCGATAAGGGGAGCACAGAATAATGGCTTATCATGCCCAGAATCATAGTTTATTAAGGCCAGAATCATGGGTAATCATCAGGCCAGAAACGTGGCTAATCAAGGTCAGAAACGAAGATTATTAAGGCCAGAATCATGACCCATCAATGCTATAATCACGGCTGGTCAAGGCTATAATCAAGACTGGTCAGGTCTCTTCACTCAATCGCAGACAAATGAGCACGCGTCACTCACAGTTGACACGCAGCATGATGCGCTTGCTCACAGAGGGAGGGACGCCGTTCTTGGCGATGCAGTAGTAATGTCCCATGTCCTGTCGCATCACGCGCGTCATGGTCAGGTTCTCGCCTTTTTCTTGAATTTGAGTTCCTGAAATGAAATTTGAATTTCAGAAACAGGTAGGAAAACTCGCATCATAAAGACTTCTGTTTTTTATCCATGTACGCGGAATAAGTATAAATCCTGAGTGTTCCTGCATCAGCATATGTACATAATGACGTGACAATCGTAACTATTATTCATCTGTTATAAACATTCTCATGTGATGTTTGGTCAATTCTGCAAGGATTTTTTATAAGACTATCACTAGAAAAACTGAATAAGAAGCTTCCCAAGACGGTCGTTATGGAAGTTGATAACTCACGTTCACTCACAGCTTGTTTTCTCCAGTAAATGGTGGGAGTGAGAATTTTTTTATGAGAAGATCATTATGGACACTAAATATGAAGATTATCCATGTGTGAAGAAGATTATCCATATATGAAGAAGATTCTCCATATATGAAGAAGATTCTCCATATATGAAGAAGATTCTCCATATATGAAGAAGATTATCCATATATGGAGAAGCTTCTTCATATATTCACTGAAGCTTCTTCAAATATGAACCTTATAAAGATGGAAATCCATGACTCACGTTTACTCGCGCCTTCTTTCCTCCAGTAGATGGTGGGAGTGGGCACCCCGCTCGCCTTGCAGTAGAGGCGAGCGTTGCCGCCCTCCAGAACTTCTGTCTCTCCCGAGCTCTCGTCGTCCACGATCTCCGGGGGCACTTGGACCTCCAGAAAACCCATCTGGAAAAAAACTTCGAATTTGTCATCTGCTAGGTGTAGTTTGTGAATTGCATCTGGTCATCTGTTAGGTGTAACTCATGAATTGCATCTGGTCATCTGCCAGGTGTAGTTTGTAAATTGCATCTGGTCATCTGCTAGGTGTAGTTTGTAAATTGCATCTGGTCATCTGCTAGGTGTAGTTTGTAAATTGCATCTGGTCATCTCCTAGGTATAGTTCGTGAATTGTTGGCCAGAAAACGTAATGAATTATTTTTCCTAGTACACACGTTTTTCATGCTGCAAACAGAGCCATTATAGAACGGTAAGAAAATTGGTATACAATGCCCACGCCTGTGATTATCTCAAAAGTATGAATAAACTTGAGCCTTTTGATCTCTAAGAGTCTTCGCTGCGTAATTTCATGCATAAAACGTTAACAATAAGGCGACAAAGACCTGAAACAATTATTGTAAGCGCAAGCTGGCATCATGATCGATCATCTAACAAAAAAAAAAAAGAAGTAAACTAACATTTCATTATTTTTCAAAGGCACGATCTCCACAGTTTTCATTTTATTGTGATCAAAAACTTAGAATTAGGGCATACCTGAATTTCATGAAAAAAGATCATACAAAGCTTGCACAACGAATATTGAATCCTTGTTTTTATCAACGTATCAGCGACGTTAGGTAATAGCACAAAATCATTAATATATCATGTCATTCATTTAGACATCGAATTCAGTGTGAAATCCTCAATTTATCCCTTTAGTGTGCGACTGAAACGCGCCACATCTTAAAAAGCTAAGCTCGTGAATGTTATTTACGAGTGAATTTTCGATTGAAAAAGTATTTATCCAGACTTTTTCTAGTATTTGAACTACTTGAAACACTCTGGATGAATGCATATTGATGGCAAATTATCAGAAATTTGATTTCAAATAATGAAACAACGGCAGGTTGATCCGAGGCCTGCTGTACGAGCGTCAGTCTTCGTCCTGCCGATGTTGAACATCGCATGCTATAAAAAAACCTTCGTATGTGTTCACACAGGTGTTCACTCGTTGTTTTCACGCTACACTGCAGCCATGCTTTTTATTTCATACATTTAATGCGGCCATGATATTACACTTGATTTTACTCCATAAAACTGTTTGCCCAATTATAGTACGCGAATATGATTTCAGGAAGACGACTTGCAACGGGCCACAGCTGGAGCGCATATCTGCATGGAGGACATCGCCCATCACAATAAATCTCATTTGACTGATCTGAAGAGAACTTTCGTACAATATTGCTTAAGTTTCATAGCTGTTAATACTAATATGCTTGGAATTATTATTTATGAACTCAACTCTAACCCAAACCGTGTCCATGTGCCGCAACCCCACTCCCCCATCCCTAGCAGTGATGTATCATACCTCCGCTTCCCTCACCCCCACCAGTTCCAGAGAACGCAAGCACCCCCGTTGTGGTGGTATCAAAGAATATCCCCCTAATGTGCAGTCGGGACCCGGACACAATTGCTAAATCCGCAATACCATTTCTAATTTTCTTTTATTGTCCCCAAGCAATGAAGTGAGCTTTTTGTGCCCCGAGAAACTGAGGTCGGCACTCGCCAGTAGCATTTTTCTTCTCTTCACTTTGGTGAAAGAGGAAATGGAGAGCATTTACGAAAATTTCTGTTCTTTCCTTTGGTTACCACTGTGCAAGGGAACGTGTGTGCCGTCATGGAAACTGGTAATGCATTAGGAACGTAAATTGGATGGAGAAGTTTTGTATGGTCCTGCCCTTCAAATGTAACGCAATTTACAAAAAATCCACAGCAAATAGTGTACTATTCAGAGGCTTAGAGAACTATTTATCACTGCTATTTCAAAATGAAGATACCATACACCGCCATTGGTACATTAACAGACAACAAAACTGAGTTCGAACTCTTAGACTCCTCCCAAAAATAGCAAAACTCCAGATTTTGAAGTCATTCATTTCCTTCTAGCATACATTACATGAATGACGACTTCCCTTTGCATGAATGACAACTTTTTAAATTTCATTACAAAGCCCTTAAAGGTTTTGCGTCTGAAAAGCAATTAGGTGATGCCTTCAGAATTCACATCTACTCGTTTTTCCACCTGTAATGTTCATGCTTTGTAATTTGTGCCGTGGGACTTCCCAATTTACAGCCAGCACTATAAGGAGAGAAATTGAGAATTCAAGATTAAATTACAATCCTGACTTTCATCACCGTTTGAAGTTTTCATCCTAACGTAAAGCTTTAGTAAAGCCGCACATTGCCAAACACGCTTTGATTCCACATCTTTGGCTCTATTTTTAATTTTGCGCTGACTTGTAACGTCAGTCAGTAGTTTGACACTATCCTACTACTGTATGTACAGAGGGTGATACTTCTTTTTAGATCATTCATTTGGAATATTGGCTATCTTCTGCTTTTATGTTGATCAACGAGCATAGAATTGTTCAAAAAATAAATCAATGGAGTGAATAAACAAAGAAACTGTCTTCGGTCAGCATACAATGAAAACCCACGTCTGTGATCCAGATTTTTTGTAGGTCGATATCGTCAGCGGCAGCGGGATGGCTATCTACGTCCCGCTCTGGACAGTCATTTCCATGCAAATGTGTGGCACCAACAAACCCGTTCACGACTAACTCAATTACTTAACTGGATTAATAAACGCACGGGACTAATTCCCGTGAAGCGTCCCAGTGGGACCAGGAGGAGCGACTGCATCGGTACAACATGGGGAGGTGTCCGACCGGGTACTGTCCAGAGCGGCCAGTTTTGACTGATATGGCAGGGGTGATTTCAAATGACCGACCGGGCAGCAGCAGAAGTAGGTTTTGCACTGCTATGACAGAGGTGATATCATCAAATGACCGACCGAGTACTGGCCAGAGCTGCCAGTTTTGCACTGCTATGACAGGGGTGATATCAAGTGACCGACCGGGCAGCAGCAGAAGTAGGTTTTGCACTGCTATGACAGGGGTGATTTCATCATATGACCGACCGGGTTCTGTACGAGCGGCCAGTTTTGCACTGCTGTAGAAGGGGTGATCTCACGCAGAGGTGCCGCTAGTCTCTCAGGTACAAGCACTGCTGCTGGGATGTTTTTCTAGCATTGAAATGGTCTGCAAAGCGCTGACAGGAAGAGCAATGTAAGTACAGCACTTCCCGCTACCGTAAACTCTTAAACTTGTGGAGCAGGGACAGAAAACAATGCAGGCATAC
This sequence comes from Platorchestia sp. MABIK, assembly GCA_014220935.1. Taxonomy (NCBI): domain Eukaryota; kingdom Metazoa; phylum Arthropoda; class Malacostraca; order Amphipoda; family Talitridae; genus Platorchestia; species Platorchestia sp. MABIK. The sequence continues at coordinate 4,995 of JACJUY010009014.1, read as the reverse complement.
GAAACATTTCCGATGCTCAAAAAAACAGAATTTAGGTAAAATTAAGACACTGCCCGTATCTATTTTTTTAGTAGAAAATATTTTATATTGCGTCGTTATCACAATGATTTAATAAAAAAGCGTAAATTTGCATACACATTTTTTAGGGATCGTTACTATCGAAACACAAAAACTTTCGTTTTCTATCAATTAAAGCGAATCAAAAAGTGTTGCAATCGGATCTGCGGATTAAGGTTAGTCTGAATCTAATGCAAAAAACTCTAATGAGATATAAAATCAACTTGCTGCCAGAGTAAATGTATTCGCCGCAGGACAGCATGCGTTGGGAGAAGCCAACTGAATAAAATAAAATAGAAAATGACAGGAAACACGAGCTAAGCGACCCATTCTCGAGAAGTCCCCCAAGTCCAGTGCCGTCAGACACCAGTCACGCACAGACACCAACGCAACACATATTCAACAATCGATTTTCACGCGCAATCATTTCTCAAACATGCATTTCTGACTCTTGAACATGCATGCACTAGCTTTAGTCGAAGCAGGAAGAACAAATTGAGGTTCACATTAATATCGTTCATGCTTTGACATTAATATAAACTTTGTCATTTCCTTGAATACTTCAGTTATTAGTAAGGCATATGGCAAGGTACTTACTCTACCAAAAACCTAGATTTAGCGATAGCAGAAGTTATGAGGAAACACAGAATAAGCATACGCTTATTCCAACAGGGGTCTCGAGACGATGCGCCACAAGCCTCAAAGAAAAGCGAAAATGAAGACGGACCAAATGCTCACATAGTATTTTAAGAACGAATGAGAGGGAGAATTCTACGTTACAAGGAGCCGAAGTATTTTTTGCTAGCTCGGATGATGAACTACACGATAGTCAGCCGGCGCTAAAAATAAAGGCTACCTCATTTCACATCTACCAAATATCAAAGTCGTCAAAAGTGTAAATCAATTAATAATACCCTCAGTTTATCACAATGAACAGAAAAATTCTCAGAAGTTTTTGCACGAAACTTGATTCTTTCATGGCTGTTTTCCACCCCTCGTCCCACGCGGAAAAATTCATGATGGGCTATCGTTCTTTTTTATTCTTCTTTCGCGATCCACGGCGCCGCTGCCGTTCTGGGGAGGCTGCTCCGTCTCATTTCATTTATGCGACTTCTTTGGCTCTCGTGTTCCTTGGCACGTGAAACAAGAGCCGCGGCCGGAGCCGCTCCAGAGATCTAATTTGTCAGGAATCTCAATAAGTTCTGGTCAATTAGGCCGAGAGGCGCTTCCGTAAGACTCCACTAAAGTAGCTATTACAATGCAAAAGCTTTCAAGTAATTAAAACTGAGCAAAAAGTACCGATCCTGATGCAAATGACTCCCCTACGGCCTCCGTGGGCTAACTTTATGGATAACCTACGGGCGCCAGATCCGGAATATATGGCATGCTTATTATGGTCGCCAAGTCACAAGGTTATGGGTAAACTTCGACGGAGTTCAAAATTTACCTATAATTAATGAGCATCTTGCTTTTGAAATTATGAATGTTTCATGCTAGTCAGTTTCACAATTAATGAGGTTTTGCGTTTACAGTCTAGACATGTTTTTGAGGGTGACGAATTCGATCTTAGTGAAGGTAGTTTTAGTTATATGACAACTTATTGAACTATTAAAGCTTACGTGAAGCTTGCAAACTGTTCACGGTTAGATGGCCGCAGTAAGAACAAGTCGTGAATGCGTGAAGCAAGTCAATTTGAACGTAATCCATCTCGAACAGATATACTCCTGTTCGGAGAACGTATTTGAACAAAACTATTGAATTTTGAGCTAAGAAGATACAATTGTAACATAGAAAAATATATTAACTAATGCTGAGCTCTAAAATATCAGAAGAGGCTACCATTAAGATCCTCCATCGGTAGAATTAGATAAACAGGATCCAATAGAAATATGAATCTATACATGTTGCAAGAACGAAATCTTCCAGGAAAAATTCAAATGCGTTTGAGCATTATCACAGAAAACGTTACAACACCGAAATTTTTCTTTCTACGCGAATTTTCGTAACCTCACATGCAGCTAAATGATCGTCAATAAATTCCACACAATTTATTTAAATGTTATGTTAAAATTTTAACCAATGTATAGTTCTTAGAGCAGCGGTATTAACGATATGGAAGTATCTGCCGGAAATGGAGCTTTGTGCTCAGTGCAAGTGGGCTAACTAGAGTGCAGTGGGAGGCTTTAAAAATTCACAGCGTAGCACATTAAATAGAACAGCGGTTGTGAGTGACTTTGAAAATGATCGCTCGATATAAATTTATTGATACAATGTGCTGATTAAATCAGAATCAATTTTTGCCACATGAACTTGTTATTTTAAACATAACAATTTTTGCTTTATCGTAGAAAATACAGCGCACAAGATTTGGACTGTTAGAAGTACGGGAGTTTACTCAGCACATCCCTGATGTTCAGTGCTAAACACCAGCAGTTTAGCACGTTGCTTGCGATACGACCCCTCGAAGGGTCGTGCTTACGATCTTCCTGCTGCAAAACTGCCCATCGATGGGTCGTTTGACAATTTTTGATTACCTTTCAAAATGAAGGTATTTACGGACCCAGTTAATGTTTGGTTTTTATGAAATTGCTAACAACTTTTTGACTTCAGATTTGAGTTGAATATTGAACTAATATTGAACTGCAGCTTAACCCTCCGTGGTCAACATGTTAAAAGTAGCTGCTCTCTTGTATGGATGAGCGTACGCCTCTCTAGGTGTGATTCATGAGGCAACAACACAATTAGAAATAGTCATTGAGATACCTCACATGAATTGTTCGACTTGCACTGCATTCGTAAGGTACGTGATAAGTTTGACGTGATGATGTAAATATCAGGTTGGGGCAAAAGTAATGGTGGATTTTGAGATCTTGGGTAAAAATGAATTAGCCAATGACTGCGGAAATATTTATTCATTAACATACACTACTCCATTGTTTATTATGAAAGAAAATCATATAGTTCAGCCACAGAAATTTATAACACTTATAATAGACTGTAAATAATTTATAAATCTAATTTAAAAAATCCATTCTAAAACTCGAACATTACTCTTACAACAACCTGATAGAACCGATGACAATTGATCCGTCCCTTGATCTAGCCATCGCCAGCTATGCAAGACTTGTTAAATACGTTTAGATGTAGACATATGAGTGAATAACCAGCAGGCTCGTGCTACCATTGCTTCGGTTATTGGAAGTAAAACAACTCTGAGATAAAAAAACAAGTCAAAACTTTCGACAAATATTGCATGCTTCACTAGATGGTAAGCGGTAAGTGAAAAACAAAGCGCGTGTTTGGTTCTCAGTAAGCCTATCCCTGGTCTCACCGAATTACTATCGCCATCAAATCCAATTGGAGGAAAATGAAGCAGTTTACGACACTTGAGTGGATCGTATTTTGCACAGAAATTTACGACGTCCGTATTAAGACGAGACTGAGCGGTTCAGAAGGAGGCTCTTCATCATCGCAAACGGTTTACGATGGCCTAGGCTTCAAAAACTGCCATAATTGACCTCGCAGAGGCGCTTTAATGACGTCCTATTGATTCCGAGACGAGCTAGCGCTGCCACCACGCTCAGGCATCCATCCCTCACGAGCACGCAAAGCTACGGATGCTCTTCAAACTCATTTCATATTCTCATCGTCTTTGATAACTTGTGAGCACTCTCAAATTTTTCCAGTTGTCGATTAAAAATACAATTTTTTTTTCGTGTGCTCTGTGCTTTATTTTTGGGCCCAAAATTATTTATTTTGAAGAAGCTATGCTCAAAAAGCATAGCTATCCACAAGAAGCTATGCTCAAATGTGACCATTGTACTAGACTTAAGAGACAATTTAGTACTGTATCGCTAGTGGTAAATAAATTGTTGAAATTGTTGAAAAGAAACCAGAGTGCAGCATTTTTGAACAATTGTTTTTTAGCTAACTTAATTCCTTCAAGAATAAAATTTTAAAAAAGAAGACCATCAAAAAATCTAATCTTCTAAAATGCAGGCTCTGAAGACCATCTAATGAGACCATCTAATGAGAAGAAGACCATCTAATGAGAAGAAGACCATCTAATGAGATTTGAGTTGAATAGCGACTTTAAAAACCAGTTTTCATAAGCTTGTAACATTTTGATTCTTCTCAAACAATGAAATAATTACCAACAAATCAAGTTTCGAGTAATACATGAAAAAGCTACGTAAATAACCATTAATTCTGCTATTGACTACACAGCATCACTTGGAACACGCCACACCGTTGTTTAAATAACCTTGCTGAGAATGCTATAATATTATTTAATTTGCTACACTGTCTTACGTCCATAATAGCACACCTGATGTGCATCGCTAGCAAGTGGTGAGCAACATATCGCGTACGATGCTGTCGAACCGGATACATCAGATTAGATGTGTCGAACCGGATACATCAGATTAGATGTGTCGAACCGGATACATCAGATTAGATGTGTCGAACCGGATACATCAGATTAGATGTGTCGAACCGGATACATCAGATTAGATGTGTCGAACCGAATACATCAGATTAGATGTGTCGAACCGAATACATCAGATTAGATGTGTCGAACCGAATACATTAGATTAGATGTGTCGAACCGAATACATCAGATTAGATGTGACGAACCGAATACATCAGATTAGATGTGTCGAACCGAATACATCAGATTAGATGTGTCGAACCGAATACATTAGATTAGATGTGTCGAGCCGAATACATCAGATTAGATGTGTCGAACCGAATACATTAGATTAGATGTGTCGAACCGAGTACATTAGATTAGATGTGTCGAACCGAGTACATTAGATTAGATGTGCTGAACCGAGTACATTAGATTAGATGTGTCGAACCGAGTACATTAGATTAGATGTGTCGAACCGAACAACTAAACGCAATAAGTTATTCATCACGGAACCCATTAAGTAACCT